>APFE031121039.1:17473-34537 GCA_000404065.3 Pinus taeda | reverse complement strand
CCCTAGTTTATTGACATATAAGATTGGGGTTGAAGTGCCCAAATATGTCTATAACAGTTGCCCCCTAAAGCATGAATTCATAAATCTTTGATGTCGGGTGAAATGCTTTATCATGAGGATTCAAGGTTTCAGAACTGGAAGGTGACCTGTATAAGATATAATACAATACATCATCATAATATAATTTTCATGATCTAGTTGAGCAGGCATTCCCATGCTCAACTTTATAAATTCATTTCACGCACATAGAAAAGATAGTCATCTTCGTATGTAGACTGGTGATTCTTCAAATGTAGATTCATCATCCCTGGCTCGGATGACCATCTGTGCAGCTTTTGTGTACATTTGATGTCTTTATATCCTTGAATATATCGTAGCTTGGATGGATGAAGCTAGATCTGGGGTCTTCAAACTCGTTCAATCTTCACCCGATGTACAAGTCAATCCATGTGAAGAGATGTTTTGAAGTCGAACATGGAAAGATATTGCCTGATTAGCAACCAATAATGTGATCTATTAACAAACGTGATAGGAATCGCCGATGATGATAATGACCCTCAAGGTACTACAATACAATTCACGTGGTGTGAATATATGATCTGATGTTGAACACCATGCAAAATCTTTCGGTCGAAGGCCATTGATATCAACCTGTTGCCGGAAGTGAGAAACTTTCCATTGAGGCATGCAAGCTTCAAAGTACTGAAAGGGTTGTTTCTAAGTCAACTTCTTGGATAATGAGTTGATGTCAACAAGAAGTGACTTGTCGTAGGAGGGCCTTAATATATCCCACATCTACGACACAAAATGAAGCAAATGATTTTCCGGGAGTGAAAACGATTTAACGACACAAAGTTTAGGAATGGTGGTCATGAAAAATGGAGGGTGAAGGTATTCCAGTGGATGAGGCATTAACTAGATGGTGGTTTCTCAACTGAATGACTTCTCTTGAACATATCGACGACACTAAGATGGATTGGTAGCATTAAGCCCAATAGATGGATGGTGTGGAATACCAATGGTGAAATGGCCGGTGAATGGAATAACCCAGCCCAACTCAATCAAGGTGACAGAGTGAAAGTGTCATGTTCAAGAGTGACCTGCTACCATAAAATTCTTCAAGTTTTCTTCCCTTTTTTCCCCAGTCATTTCTGACCAGTACCTCTTTATTTTTGTCAAGCTTGAGGAGGATAACATATGTTTGTTTTATAGTTTGCCCTTCGGGCAAACCTGTCACTATGTTTTAGCGAGTTTAGCGACAATGAAACTCCTTCTTGTCTAGGTGGACAAGTTTGTTGCTATTGTTTTAACGAGTTTAAAGACAAAGACAAGTCGGTCCATTTCATGTTTAGAGAGTTTGAAAAGGGACAAAAAGGGGAATCTGTCTCATCTGGACGAGTTTGTAGCTATTGTTTTAACGAGTTTAACGACAAGGATAACTCCGTCCTTTTCATGTTTAGAGAGTTTGAAAAGGAACAAAAAGGAAACTCCAGCAGTTTTTTTTGTAGGATAATCCCTTAAGTCCCATAAAGGATAAAATAATATGAAAGGGATGACTTTTTTTATCACTTTAACGAGCTAAAAAACAAGCGCTCGACAATCTTTTCATATTTAACGAGTCTGAAAAGAGTTTAAAGGAGACTCGTTTTTTAGGAACGAGTGGTGTCTAGGGTAGCAACTGGTTCTGGGTAAGCTTGGAACTTCTAAAAACATGGTGATGTGAAGAGGTTGGCTAACAAAACCACTCGTTGCGACTGTTCCTCAAAAAGGAGTAAAAAATCAAGTGGAAGCGTATGATCGACCAAAAGAATGGAGGTGATGGAAGGAGCATAACCAAGGCTCAAAAGGCTGATAGCATGGCAATCACAAATTTTATTTACCGAAGGTGGGTTCATTTTTTAATGTGCTTGAATCGTGGGGAACTATGCTCGATGGTAGGTTTATTTTTTAACGAGCTTGAACCATGCGATAACATATGCTCAGTGGTAGGTTTATTTTTTAACGAGCTTGAACCATGCGACAACATATGCTTGGTCGGTGGTCAAAAATGTTTAATTCACTGTTTAGCACATCATATTCTTTCATCGGTTGTTCAATCTACTCAATCACTCCATCAAACTAATTAGAAATACATATATACATATGAAAAATGAATTGAAACTAACATTTTACTTGAAGTACGTGAATAGTAAGGATAAAAAGTAGTTTTACCTTTCATTTCCATCATTCTATTTCAAATTTTGGATTTTGGAGCTCCGGAGTGGTTTTCCCCCTCAAATTACATCGACCGATCTTGGGAGATCTAGTGGACTATTCTCTGTGCCGTGAGGACTAGGTAGGAGCTAACCCTGAGCTCTTCATTTTCTTTCCATCTTTCTTTGATTTTGAGCAAGCTTTTTCACATTTCTGGGCCCTTGGGGTTTTAAGATCTTGTTCCCCAATCATTGTACCTAGCTAGTATCTAAAGGTGTGATTCATACTGAGCTTCCAAATGGCTAGTTAGTATGCATCCCACCTTGCTCAAAGGCAGGGTGCGATGGGCACAGAAGGGCATCTTTACACAGTGATTTTTCATCAAATTTTTGCCTGTTTTTACTCAAATTTGGATCCTAACTCATATTTTGTTTGCATTTCAGGTTTTTGTTGGATCAAGATGGTTGTCACATGGTGTGAATGTGAACATGAAGAAGAGGATGTGATTGCCTTACACGACTAGGCACAGTTGTTGCATTACGAAACTGTGGCTTGCTGAAGTTCTTTTGCATATCCAGCATGAGGCAACAAATCAGTTTGTTGCAGTATTTTGTCGATGCTTGGGATCCGATTGACCAGGAATTCTAGATTAGAGGTAAATCCATTCCATTGATAGTCGAGGACATTTACTTTCTGACGGGGTTGTCGAGGCGTGGTGCCCCTCTTTCACTTTCGGCATTCGCTCATGGGGGTGAATCCGTGAAAGATTACATTCGTCAGTTCTACAGAGATGGATCTCAGCCCAACAGAGATGGCAAGATCAATATCTGGGATGTCACTGATTGGCCCTTGAGGACCATTTCATTTACCTTTGCTAGATTGACTGGTAGCATGACTTTGCATTTGGCAAACAGATCTTACATGCAGTATGCCTTGGAATGCCTGGAACCGAAGGCATTCAACTGGTGTGAGGCGGTACTTCCTGTCATAAAAGAATAACTCTCCAAAGTAAAGAATGGAAGAGCCAAGAATTTTTGCCATGGTTCCATATTGACTACTTTTGCCTTGGAGAGGATTCCACTGATGCAGCCTCAGAACATTTCACTAGGATTGCCAGCATCGAGGGAACCACGGATGCAGAGATGGGTTGATCTTATTACCAAACATGTCAATCAGTCATAGATTTTTTTCTCTGATGCCTTTTTCAAGTGGTTCGATTGTCAGGAGATGGTCTTTGTGGAGTATCCATACGTTTGGATGGATTTCTGAGGCGACCCAGATTTGGCGTTACCAACTGGTGAGTAGTGGCGTGCTATAGGTAAAATGATTTGACCACATCTTTTTTTATCAGTTTTATAATTTTTTTGTGTTTTTAAATGTTACCAAGACTAATCAAACTTATATGTGCATGCAGATATTGGACCAATACGACCAGTGGCAGACCCGTGGGTAGCAGATGACGCTCGAGCAGGAGAGGCTGTAGGGAAGGCCCTCCTTCAGGATCTGGACTCGAAGACGTTGGCAGTGCTAGAGGATCAAATCGAGGGCCTCACTCTCAGTATTCAAGATGTCAAGATTGATGATTAACCTTTGAGGTTACAGTGCCCTACTACTGGCATGCCGAGTCGATGGACTAGGCTCCTGCGCATGATCGCACAGGTGGTGACATGTTATCACCAGCATCATTAGTCTAGGATGCTTCCCTGCATTCATTTTTGAGTTTCTTGGTCATATGACTGATTTTCTCTTGGAAACAAAACATTTTGTAAAAACTATAAACAATTATATATTTTTTATTTTTGGAGTTTTATTTTGGTTAAGTTATGCAATCCTGATGCAAATGTTAATGTAAAATGCTTTCTTTACAAATGTTGCAAATTTCTATCTAACTCATAGTTCACTAATGAATTAGTCAATGTGTTTAAGTTCCTGGAAATGTGTTGATATTGAATGGAACCAATATATCTTTCCAAATTCTTGACTCTTAGGAACATGCGATAAATAGCTGGGTTCCGAATAAAATAAACACCAGTAAGCTATAGAATGACAAGTTGTGAATCTAGCCTGACAACGAGATGGCGTATACCATGTGAGATGGAATCAAAGAGAAGTTCAATCAACGCGCTATACTCAGCGATGTTGTTCATTGATCGACCAATACATATCCCCCTGAGACTCACTAACTCACTGCTTGGAGTGAAAATGGCCCAGGCCACAGAGGACAGGTTTCACGTACTACAACTAGCTCTATTAGCATACACAACAAATGGTCCCAAAAAGTCCAACATCTGCAACAAAAGTGAAGTGGATTACCTAACCAAAATGAAAAATCTAAAAGAAAACAAAAATGCCATAAAACATATATACAAAGAGTTTACTACACTTAATTAAGCATATTAACGTTTAAGATACAGCCCGTTACGGGGCTGCGACAGTGGAATCCCATCATAATCGATCATCTCGTAAGCTCCTTTTCAATACTTGTTTAACAATGTAGGGGCCCATCCATAATGGTTCGAACTTGCCTGCTCCCAATTTGTCAGAGTCCTGATCGTAAAGCAAGACCAGGTCACCTTCTGAGAGGACACGAGGCTTGACATTTTTGTCATATTTCACCTTGAAATGTTACTTATGAGCTTCGTTAGCCAGCGTGGAGTCATGACAGGTTTCATCCAAGTGGATTAGTTCCAAGAAACGAGCCTCTTCTTCCGAAGTTTCGGGAAGTAGATCAATTGCAAGCTTGAGGGACGAGATTTCGCACTGAATTGGCAAGACATCTTCCAGACCATACACAAACTGAAAGGGTGTAAATCCAGTCGCATTTCTCAACGAAGTCCTATATGCCCACAAAGCCGAGTACAGGATTAAATGCCAACTTTGTTTATGGACTCCAATAATTCTCTGCAGCATGCACTTAAGGACTTTGTTGATTGCTTCAACCTGTCCATTAGCCTGCGAATAATATGGAGTAGAACTATCGTGGGATAGTCCTAATTTGGTAGTCAATTCAACCATCATGTGATTGCGAAAATGCAACCCATGATCTGTGACTATGGCCCGCGGAACACCAAACCCTGAACTACATGATTAAAAAAGAAAAGGGCAGCCGTTTCACCGATGTTGATTAATGCAGGCATCACCTCGGCCCATTTTGTAAAATATTCGACAACGACTATAATATACCGATGCCCTCTAGCTGAGGTGGGGTTACATGTCATGAAATCAATGCCCCATTTAGCAAATGGCCCAACAACAACTACTAAATGTAGCAGTGGAGGTGGTAATCTGGTTTTGCGATAAAAAAATTTGACAAGCATGGAAACTTCTGACTACGGTTATGAAATCTCTAAATATGGTGGGCCAGAAGTAACCTACTCGTAAGATCTTTTGTGCAGTAGCATAACCAGATAGATGCCCCCCACAAGCACTTGAATGAAAATCATTCAAAACTTTTTCGGCCTCCTCATGTGTGATGCACCTTCGTAGAACTGTATCGATACCACGACAGTAAAGCGTATCGCCAATGATCAGGTAATATTTGTCTTGGTATCGAGTACATCGCTATTCAAAGTGAGAGGTTATAGGCCTAAAAGTTTGGGTTTAGAGATAGACCAATATATCTCCATACCACGGATCACTTGACGATATCAAAAACAGAGTCTCATCCACGATTGATGCTTTAGATGTTAAATCATTGGATGAAAATGGAAGGTCACAAAGTAACTCCGTGAAGATGAGAGACTTCTTTGATTTGGATTTGGTGAATTCCAGATCAAACTCTTGCAAAATGGCTATCCATTTGAAATATTTTCCCCCTAGTAATTGACGTGACAGAATGTAGGTCATAGGGTTTCAATCTGACACAATGGTAGTCTTGTGAAAGAGAACATAGTGTTGAAATCTTTGTACTACTTGAATGGCTACTAAAGCCAGCTTTTCAACATAAGAGTACTTTCTTTCTATATCATTAAGGTTGCGACTTAAATAATATATAGAATGTTCTATTCCATTATCTTCTTGCACTAAAACCATGGCAATGGTTGCATCTGCAATGAAGAGATACAGGTTAATGTCTTTTTTACAATTAGGAGTGTTGACCTAGGTTGTGATTGATGTCAATATGGCAATATTATGGATTCTAGAGGATGACATGAAGCTAAGGGGATGCAGAGCAGATTCATGAAGAGACAGGAGTAAGGCCATCAGGATAGCCGAGCCACATTGGAGCAAGAGGAGTTATAGGAGGAACCATATAGCAAGGAGGCATATCAGAGCAAGAGGAGCCATATCGGAGGAGTGTTGCATGTAGTACATTCCCACAAAGAAGCTACAAGAGGAGCCACACATATATATCACACACAGATATAATATATATATTATATATATATATATTATATATATATAGATATTCCAACAAAGTTAGCGGAACTACAGGAGCAAACTAAGCGAGTAGAACAAAGCATATATATGCCATATATATGCTAAAGAAGAATAGAGCCACGAGAGGAGCATACAGAGCCACTAGAGGAGCAGATGGAGATGAGAAGAGCAGACAGAGCCACCAAGAGGAGCAGACGGAGCCAAGAGGAGCAGATGGAGCCATATATATAACATACATATATGCCAAAGAAGAGGAGCTATCTGAGGCAAAACCAATATATATATATATATATACGTTAATAGCTATCGGAGCAACAATGCCAAAGGAAGAACTATCGGGAGTATCGCATATGCTAAGAGTATAATGGAGGAGTACAAAGAGTGGAGGAGTCTATATATATAGATGTGATATAATAACACGGACCTGCGGCTCCATTATAAACCACCTTAATGTAATATCGCATCCACTGTGTCGCTAGTCTCAAAGGGTTGCCACCCCTGAAACCTCCAATTGCGATATACAGTTGCGAACCCGATAGTCCTATTATATCGCCCCCTTATGATATATCGCATCCATCATATTGGGAGTGGTAAATGCCTGCCACATTAAAACCTCCGATTGCGATAATATACGTGGACCCGATGGCATATCACAGTTTGATTGAATGCTATATCACATCCACGGTAATCGCATATGTTATAAAGTCTTCCCACACCCAATCGCCGAGAGCGATGAAAGCTGCGGACCCGACAGGCATATAAAACATGGTTGAATGCTTATCGCATTTGTCACAATTGCATATTTTATAAAGCCTTCCCACACCCAAGCGCCGATTGCGATGAATGTTGTGGACCCGATATGGAATTGATGCGGGTAAAATAACTCTTGAAGTCCGCCCTTTAGCCTTTTCGCCTGTTTTTGCTCATATTTCCTGTGTATTTACATATTTTCCTTACGCGCGGTTTGAAGGGCCAAAATGAATATGATAATGGTTCTGATAGTCAGAATGATGCTGGTGATAACGTGACCTATGGGCTTGCCTGATGGTATAGTCTCTCCAAATGAAAGCCTCTGTAAACACTGTAAAGCCCTGTGTATGTCAAATAATTATGGATAAAAGGAGCGTTGTTACATGTTTAATTTGTAATAAGTATTCTCTGTGTATGCCGCTTCTCTTCCTCTTGTACGTGTCCTGTGAATATTGGAACACTTGGATAGACAGAGGAAACCGAAATTCGGGAAGCCGAAGAAGCAAGCAAGTGAGGAGGTCACTGATAGGATAAGCGAGCGTTGAGGAAGTTGAAGAGCTTGCGGAGAAAGGAAGCCAAAGAGAAAGTGAGAAAGAGGAAACGAATGGACAGAGGCATGGAATGCATAAAAACAGCAAAAACAGAGGACTGCAGATGTTGTTGGTGTTGTGAAGAATCAGAATGTGAGGTAGCAGAAGCAGCAGAGGTGGTCAAGCGTTGTATGAAGTTGCTGGTGAATGCTGGTGAAGATTGCTGCAGTTGTTGAATGTTGTTGAAATACGTTGGAGGAAATAGAGGCCGTGTGAGGGTCCAATAGAATAGAAAGAGGGTGCAGCATAACAGAAAGAGGGATGAAGGGCCAACAGGACAGTAGGCAGTCGAAAGGGAGAAGCAGCCAGAAGAGAAATAGTTATGCTGAAGCATTCACTGTGACAATGAGAACATAAGCTTGAAGAGAAAGTTGTTCTTTATACAGAGTTTAGTGCAACTAACAGTAGACTGACTAAAGCTATGTGAAGACATTATCAGAGAGAAAAAAGGCTATTGGAGACTCTGTGTGGACAGTATGAAGAGTTGTAAAGACTTCTTCATAAGAAGATTGGTTGTCATTGATGCTGTAGCATGGAGACTACAGTGAAGCTGTAAACAGACAGAACTCATTAGAGAAGAGTTCTGAGAGTAGAAAATTATTATCAAAAGTGCCTTGACAAGATTGGATTGAAGTCCTTGGGGCTGGTGCCTCAGAAGTGAGAAGGATTGGAGTCCTTGCGGCTGGTGCCTCAGAAGTAAGTAGGATTGGAGTCCTAGGGGTTGATGCCTCAAAAGTAGGAAGGATTGAAGTCCTTGGAAGTTTGTGCTCCTAAGTCCGAGATTGGTGTCTTGGCAAAATAGAGTTGGTGCTCTGGAGGTTGGAGCTTCACCAAAGTCCAAGTTGGAGATTGGCAATTGATTATAACCATCTACATATTGTATCTATTTTACTGCATAGTTTATATTAATAAAAACATTTATTCTTGCTGTTCATATTGTGTTCTGAATATATATGTTTTAACTGGTAAAACAATAGTGGGAAAAAGAAATACGGATTCACCCCCCTCTTAGTGTTTCCAACAAGGAGCATATATTAATGATGCTTTTATCAGGGAATCTTTTAAGGCATCAAAGGAAGCTTGTGCAACCTGATCCCAGTGGAAGGGTACTCCTTTTTTCAACAGACGCGTATAACCTTTAGTGAGTTCGGCATAATGTGGAATGAACCTCCTCAGAAAGTTAGCTTTCCCTTGAAGTTTTTGAATCTGAAGCAAATTTGAAGGTGGAGGCATGTCAAGGATTGCCTGAACCTTAAATGAGTCGAGTCGAATTTCATCCTTAGAAACTACAAAACCAAGTAATTGACCAGAACCAACACTAAACACACACTTGTACGGATTGAGTCATATCTTGTAGTGTCAGCAACATAGAAATATGGCTCTCAAATGCTGCAGATGATTACTCTGCTTTCGCGAGTGAGCCAGTAGATCATCGAGATATGGTTGAACGATGTGTTTGATGTCATGGAAGGCATAGTTCATCGTCCTCTGAAAAGTTTCCCCTACGTTCTTCAAACCAAAAGGTAATTTATGATACGTGAATGTGCCCCATGGACATATAAATGCAGTCTTTGACTGGTCCTATGGACGGATATTGATTTGATTGTATCTGGAAAATGCATCCATAAATGAAAAGATTTCGCATTTGGCACATTCATCAATTATCTGGTCGATGAAGGGTGTGGGATAGTTTTCCTTTGGACACACTTGATTTACATCCCTATAATCAACGTACACTCTAATTGTTCCTTGCTTTTTCATCACGGGAACAATATTCGATACCCAATCAATGAGAGGAACAGGGTAAATGAAACCAACATGCAAAAGTTTTTCAACTTCTGCCTTAATGGCAATGACTTTCTTTGGGTGAACAGGTCAAAGCTGTTGTTGTACTGGTTTGACATCTAGATACATCTTGATTTCATGTTCAACAATTCTTGAGTCAATGCCTGACATTTCTTCATATGACCATGCAAAGACATCTCTGAATTCGCAAAAGAGAGTGCAGTAAATTTCCAGTTCTGATGGAGAACAAGATTTGTAAACATGAATATTCTCTATGACATTAGGTTTGGTTGAGACATTAATGGCAATATTTTCTTCAATATTGGACAGATTTCACTTGGAATCCACTGTATTTACAGTATTTGATAGAAAATAAAAACTTAAAGGATGATTAAGGTCGCTTGAATAATCTTCATTGTTATCTTGAAGTTGGGAATGATGGTGGAAATCTTCCCACGTCGTCTCTCCTATCATCATTGATTGGATGATTCCTTCATTTTTAGAATGTATACGAGACCAAGGATCGGAAGAGGTACCATACTCTAGAGACCTATCTATTGAAACACTCATTGAGTGCTAATTTGGGTTTGCCGCCCAGGCCGAGAAAATTGATTTCTACAAAGATTCTATGGGGCTTGGGGGAAACACCTCGTGGTGATCCACACTATCAAGATGAGCAGATTTCTTCTTAATCTTAGATGATGATGATGGAGGTGGAAGGGCAGAAGTACCTATTAAGGATGGGTCTTTCAGGAGACCTACTTCGACATTTTGAAGCAATTGAGAATTTCCATGGATCAATGGAATGCTTCAAATAGCTTGCGAACTGTTAGGAAAGAAGGCTAGTTGGTCAACGATTGTAATTCCACCTTGGAAGGGAAATGAAATCTTTCTAAAGTATGTAGACACAACGGCGGACATAACATAAATCCAGGGCCTTCCCAGTAAGATATTGTAGTCAATGTTTCCATCAATGACCTCGACTTCAATCTCTACTGTCTTGCCCCCCAGTTTGACTTGCAAGTTACTTAAAATCCCATATGGCGTGTATGTTCTTCCATTGAATGCTTTTAATTTTGTTGATGATTGCGACAAGGGTGGTGAACCTAAAGTTTTCCAGCAAATCATTGACATAATACAAGTGGATGCCCCCTCATCAATGATCGTTTGATGAACAATTTTATTGAGGGCTTTTACCTGTATAAGGAAAGCGAGTTGGGCCGGTAACTGAGGTGTGTATCTTTTATGGTTAAAGGCCACAAGATTGGAATCCATTGGATTAATCCCACCTATTGCTGATAACAATGCCTGCTTTTGGGAGGGGCAATTCTGCAGTACTTCAAGTGTCGACATATCGGATGGAAATTATGCCAGATCTTCCACTATATTATAATTATGTGCAGATCGAGCACGAGGATTAAATGTTGATTTGTGTATGACTCCCTTTGGTGGCTTTATAGTTAATTCAGGGATAACGACTGGAACAACTTCTACCAAAGTCATCGTTGAACTACTACGTTGATCTATAACCTTGTTGTTTGACGACAGTGGATTCCGATGATCTTTGTCCTTGTCGATATCAAAGCATCATTTTGCTATTTTGAGATGGATAGCATAAGCACTTGGGATGTGGAATCATGATCGATAACAACCATATTAGTTTCTGGGTTCGGAAATGGATCAGTGAACATTGCTGAGGTATTTGAAGTCTTTAAAAGTTTCGCAATCTCAGCTTGATGTGGACAATATCTCGTTCAATGCTCATCATTACATATGTAACATGGATCACGAGGTTTCTTTTGCCCAGTAGGGTTTTCAGAAGATTTTTCAGGAGTTGAATTTTCCTGTTTCTTTTTATTATTTTTCCCTTTATTCTTGTGCCTTGGTTGCTTTGGATTCTTGCCCTTGTCAGATGACATGACATTAATCTCCAAGGCAAGAGGTTTGTCATTTTCTTTTTGACTTGAAACTGCAAGGGCTTTACCAGATGGAGCCTTTACGATTTGCGTGCTTGAGGCACCAATCATGCCATCACTGGCGTGAGAGTCCCTGTTCGATTTAGGAGGGGGAGGAACGGAAAATTCTGGTCTGGGAGGGTCAAGAATTTTGTCGTAGAGTGTGCCAAATTGAGTATAGATCAAGTCTAAATATTGGGCACCAGCAATGACTTTATCTTCAGTGACAACTCCTCCTTTCGCCATGTCCTCAGTGATAGAAGGCAATAAGGACTTAATAAACCACTCAGCTAAAAGTTGATCAGGAACATACGTCTTTACCATTCGCCAACGACGTTTCCATTCATGAATATGATCAGATATGTGAGTGGCCATGGTCTATTTAAAGTTGTTAAGGAGTTTTGTTCTTGTTTCGTACCTGATGGGTAACTAAAAGTGGGTTAGAAAAGTCGTGGCAAGGGCACTGAAGTTATCAAATGAAGCTCTACAAAATTCAATATAACATTTCACTGCCGGACTAGTGAGCGTTCTTTGAAAAAGGCGAAGCCTAATTGAATCATCATTCGAGGTGTTAGATGAGCACGACAAATAAAAAGTCATTTCGTGATTTGATGGATCTTCGCCTAGGTTTCCATTGAATTTAGGAATATTGGAGGGAAGTTTACGAGGAATAGTTGGCCACCAAGGGGCATATGTAATTGGATCATTCATCAGCCGGTTCAAATATGGTAATTCCAGAGTTGCTATGAAAGGCAATCACTGATTTAGGTTAGGTGAAACATACCCAAGATAAGATGGAATTGCCTGAGCAGTAGGTCTTTGCATACCAGCATAATGTATCTGATGCTGGTAAATTTGATAAGGTTGTTGGACATAACCATTATAGTGTGGTTGTTGATAACCGTTTTGAAAATGCGGTCATACATTACCTACAAAGCCTTGTTGCTCAGGTCCTCGGTAGGTTTGCTGGAATTGTGGTTGTTGGTATCGTAGCAACCATGGTTGTTGGACGATTTGCTGGTGCCCAATACTGGAAGATTGACCAAGATGTGGAGTTGTAATACCCATTTGAGCCTGAGTCGTTCTAGGTAAGGAAGCACTAACTTGAGGTTCTGATTGAGCTATAAACACAAGAGGCTATTGTATTACGGCCTGAGAGACTTGAGGTTGATACACAACATGCAGTGCTTGAACTTGCGACATAGTCATAATAGCAGGTCTAGGGGGAATATTCGACACAGGTTGGATCGGTTACATCGAATATACAACCCTTGGTTGTTGAGGCAGTATTGGTACCCAACAGCTGGATGTAATTCCAGTTTGACCTTAATTTTGTTGTAAACTTTCATATGGTTGTTCTCCAGGAGGGAGCAATGAAAAATCATATTGCCCTCCATATGGCGGTAATCCAGTGTTCAAAGGATATATAGGTCTTTGAAGACTGGTCTATCCAAATTGATATTGGCCTGTAGGATCAATTTGTTGAGTTTCAACATAAGAAATACCATATGGGACTCTGGATGAATAAATAGGAGTAGACCATGTCGTCGAAACAACCCCTGAGTGGACTCCAGCTAGTGAGTGATAACTAGCTAGGACAGATGGTATACCAGCAAACATTGTAGGAACAGTAGCAGGAAGCTCTATTGTGGCTATATCGGATTACATAGTCCTAGATGTTGATGGTTGCTTAGACATATTCAGTCTATCCAAAATATTTCCTAGTGATTCGATAGGAACTTGCGATGAAGGTTGATTAAAAGGACCAACTTCAGGAGTAGAAGGATACAAATGAATCCCAGTCCCAAAATGTAATGGGGTACTGGATGGAGGATCGTCTACTATCTCCTCTATTGCAATCAGTCTAGGTGGAAGAGGTAGACCATCAGGTCCATAAAATATTTCTGGAACCGAAGAATGTATAGCTTCTGCAGTGACAAATACCAGAGGGGTGACACCTTCTGAATTCTGGAACTCAACTTCCATATGTTCAGGTAAGTGAACTTCAGTCTCTGGATCAACTCTAGATGGAGTTGTTTCAAATATAGAAGTGTCTACCGTCACACTAGGATAAGCTCTATTGTCCTCTTGTAACTGTGGAACTTCTTCTCTAGAGGCAGATGTACCAGAAATGATTGGAGTAACTGTAGTCTCTGATGATGTTGAAACAAAAGTTTCAAATAAACCATAGAATTGGACTCAGTTAAACGAGACCGTTTTTCCTGGAATGGCTTCATTTCCAGAGTCAAAGACGGTTGACTCACTAGTCTCCGAGAATGATGAGGTTTTGATTGACTTTCTTCCATGATTGCAGATTACTTGATCAACTCAAAATTAAGGGGGAAATGATGTTATTCTAAATTTAATAAATTTTAATGACGCCTTGACACAACTTTTCTTTTTCAATTTTTAAAAGTCGAGAAAAAGCTAAAGATGACTCTAGTCCCCTTCAAATTTTAATGAGCTTGAAGTGACAAGTGCTCAGATGGACCTTTTCTTTTAAAGAGTCGAAAAGGAACGAAAGTGACTACTCTAGAAATCTAGACAGAGGGATTACCAAACCAATCACAAAATTGCAATATACACCTTAGTGATAAATTAGAGAGAAATTACCAAGGGCTTATGTATAACAGTCAATATTCTCGAATGTTGTGTTTAGTGCATTGCGATCGATAGGGCAGTAGACATTCCTATGGATAAAGGATATAAGCCTATTGTGGTCTCCCAATATATACTCAACAGTACGAGGAGCACAAGTCCATGCTAGCACTTGCCATATCAAGGAGAAGAAATCACCCAACCTTCGATGAAAACAATAGTTACTAGTTTTTACGACACCAGAACACTTCTCTAGCCTAGACCTCTAGATGTGTTGCGTTAGGTTCCAAAGCGTTGTTAGGTTCATTGAGATTTATTTTAGAGTTGATCTTGTTTAAAAGTTTTCCTTTCAATGGTTCACCGTGTGATGTTGGTTTGAAATTCCTAAAAATGCAATCTATAATGATAAACAATCGTTGTTTATTTTGATCAATGAAAATCCTAGCTACTAGGGAAAGAAAATTACGATTCTTTCAAACAAAGAGAAAAGAGCATACACTAAATGCACTTTCCTAAATCATTTTTCACACACAAGCTAAATGCAAATGCAAATGCATGTATTTGTTTTTCGTTCCCCTTAATGTGAAAAATGCCAAAAAGGAAAACTAAGTATAGCAAAGACCTGAAATATTTCATTCAAAGCAACATTTTCGACAATTTCTTATTCAAAATAGAAAGGAAGACTAAACGACACTTCAAATATAAAAAAATCAAATCAAGTACATGAAAAAAAGTTCAATCGACTGTTCAGGGAAGGAAGACTCCATGACACTTCTCTTTTTGACACAAAACGACAGTTACGACACTTTTTGTACCAAAACAACAAATTGATTTAAGCAAATTTTCGATAAAGGATTGTAAATGATGGACAAATACATAAATTTTTTTACTAATCCTAATCAATGGAGGCTGATCTATGTGATGCAAGAAGGATTCAGTAATGAGGTACTTTTCATAAGTAGCAAAAAAAACTAAAAAGAGCTGAAAACAAGGACAAAAACCCCAAATTTCAAGAAGGGAAATAGGCCCAGTCGGTCATCACACTTGGGCTTCATAGAAACAGGGATGAATCGTACTCTTCAAGCTCATGAGGTGTGATGCATACTGGTTGACAGTGACAAACAATGCGATGGGCTAGGGAGCGCAACTAAAGTGGGTTTTGGCTCAAATTTGCAGCTGATTTTAGTGAGTTAAGTTGAGCTATGATGGACAATAAAGAGAAAAGTACAGAGGAATGATCTTGGGAGGTTATTAAGCTACAAAAAGGGCATCTAGAATGCTTGTAAGTCAAATGTTCAATTCATAAACTAAACTAGAGATTGACTGAAGCAACATTAATCTACTATGCAATTGCAGAGAAAGAGTAGTTCAAAGGCTATCTGGCTAACTTTAGGCTCCATCTATAGTTTATAAAACAAAAAAAAACAACAAACAAACATCTAATCGTTCCCCAACGGATTTGCCATTTTTTTTTTCTTGGGAAAACTAGTGTCTTTTCGATCAAATAGCCCTCTAGGTTTGGTAGCTACCTTAGAAACAACAGTTAAAAGCAATTTGTGATTTCTTCTATGTATAATAGATAAGAGAAAGTCAAAGGAACCAACTTGGATCTTTCGCTTAACTCCTTGCTTGATCTCTCTCCCCCTTGATAGAGCTTGCAACTCCTCTCCATACTTATACTGCTTGGAGAGTACCTTTAGAAACACAATAACAAAGAACCGTCAAAGCATCTTGATCTATTATATCATATACATTACAAAATCAAAAATGTAATGAACATACAATGACATTCATAAACAATAACATTCACGATTGCACAGTTATATGGAAGAAAAATCAAAGAACTTTATTAAATAGAAGCGAGAATTACAACCCAGTTGTTTGATCTAGCATCATCCTCATAACATCAAAGCCCTCTTCACCTCATGAAAAGCAAGATTACACCAACAATACAATGCTTTTTCTCAAATACGAACTATCAACACTTCCTTGCAAATTACAAAATTCCTGCCTCCAGATCTCTCAGATGAGGGACCCATTTATAGATGTGTGCAAGGGTGTGAGTCATCTCTGGGGTTTTGATTAGTGTCATTCCACTTGTTGCATTTGGTTCCACTTGGATATTTCTGAGATCTCTTACTCATCCCTCGGAAAATTCAGAGAGGCAAGTGTCATAGGAGAAGTTTCTAGAAGATTCCATGAGCATCCACTTAGCAAACTGTCTTGGACATTTGTCCATCCTCGCTCATCGCACCCTATAGAAGGCCTCATTAGTATGCATCAGACCTGGCTAGTGTAGAAGTTAGTATGCATCACACCTTGATAGTGGAGCAGTCAGTATGGGCTAGTTTAGGCCAATTCTGGATGGTTTTTCAGGTGGAACTTTTGGTGAATGATGTAATCAGTTGACCATGATATTTTAGGGCATGAAACAAATCTTGTAGGGGTTAAAGAGCCCTAGTTTGTCGACATATAATATTGGGGTTGAAGTGCCCAATTATGTCTATAACATGCATGTAGTAGACAATCATTTTGTAGACATTATTCACTTCTTAACTATGGGAATGGCACTAGAAGGATATACGATTCAACAAAGAAGGAACTAGTAGTGTGTGCGACAATTTTTTTTGTTATTGCAAGACATCTGTATAAGATGGGTGTAGATGAAATATTGTGAAGTTATGTGCTAGATTTTGAGTGGAATATCATCCTTGCTAAAGCTCATGGTGGAGATGAGAGTGTTGGGTTGTGTTATATTCTTTCCACGACTAACCTACGTAGTGAACCGGGGGGTTAGAGGGGGGCGGGTAGCC
>APFE031121019.1:39242-147312 GCA_000404065.3 Pinus taeda | reverse complement strand
GTTACAATACCAAGGACCAATACCACTCCGAAGAAACCATAATTCATATAAAATTATAATATTTTATAAGTTAGGGTTTGTTACAATACCATGGTACAATACAGTAGCTTATCAATACCACTTGCACGAAAACCATAATTCATTTAAAATTAAAATATTTTATGATTTAAATTTTGTTACGATACCAAGGACCAATACCACTCCGAGAAACCATAATTCATATAAAAATATAATATTTTATTTTATAATATTTTAATATTTATTTGTAGAGATATAGAATATCAATTATAGTATGTCGTGGTTGGGAGCAATGGAATACCTGTTTCATTTAGTGTCGTGGTTTTGTAATTAATAAATATAAATAAATAATAAACCATTTAATTATGAAATATGTCGGTCTTGGTCCTCTTCCTCCTTATATAAGCTTAGCTTTAGAAGAAGCAGAGCCAATATTTCATTGTGACTAATCAGGTGGTAGCGACAGATTCAGTATTTTCTTGATCAGGTGGTCGCGACAGATTCAGGTTCTGTTTTTAGTATTGAGCAATTATTTCATTGTGACTAATCAATATTTTCTTGATGAGGTGGTTGCTATAGGTTCAACTTCTGTTTTCATTGTGACTAATCAGTATTTTCTTGATCAGGTCCTTGTTTTGCTTTGCATCACCTTTTGTTTTTAAAACAAAAAGATGTGTGGACCTGAAGCGAATCTCATTTCCCTCAACGGGTCTCTGCGTGTAACTCCCAGGGATTTCAATACGTCGTCGTAATCTTTCAAGCCCAGCAACAATATTTTCCACTTCAACCATGAATTTTCTTCAGGTGAGCCTATTAACGAACTCTCTACATTTTAGAAATTGCTATTGCTTTGCAGGGTTTTCTTTTTTATGTTATTTTGACTCTGGTTGGGTTTTGAAGGTGGTGAAAATGAGGCTATTCCTCTCAAGGATTTCGAACAGCCTGTTTTTTTATTTGGTCGGAATATAAACAGCAAAGTGAAACCTTTATATTCACCAAAGCATGACTCTCCTCTGCTAAGTGCTGAAAATGACGAAAATTCCTCGGCCAAAAGCAGCGGGAGGAAGAGGAAAACTTTGTACAGAGGTATCACGCAGCGTCGATGGGGAAAATGGGCTGCACAGATTCGAGATCCAAGAAAGGGCATTACGGTTTGGCTTGGAACGTTTAATACGGCAGAGGAAGCCGCCAAGGCGTATGATGCAGAGGCTAAAAAGATCAGAGGAAAGAAAGCGAAGCTGAACTTTCCTGACGACTAAAATGGAAAATGGACACTAGCAGGAAAATGGACCTTAATGTAAAACCCAGTGTTCCATTTCGAATTGTCTCCCTTGGAATCAGACGTTGGGTTGTTAGAGGCATCAGGGAATTTCAGATTCAGCTCATTCCAGGCTTATTATACGTACATAACAAGCAGGCACACTAGTCGTTTGTGTTGCAGCTTATTTATAGCATTTACAGTCTTCTGAACTCGTGTTTTGGACTTCTTTGTTTATGTTTTATTACTCTCTTTCAGTAAAGTATATACCAAATCTGAAGATAGGATGTTGGAATTAAATTCATTTGTGGTAAAATGGTTCCTATCGGGATGTTTATATTCTTTTCAATGATTTGCGTTTATATTATTTCTAATAATTTGAGTAAGAATAATGTACATTAATTTATAGTGAAGAATGCAAATATATATAAAATAAGTTTTATGCCTAATTGGAAATTAATAAATTGATGATCGATGGTATCAAAGTTAGTAGTCTGATCTGTATTATATCATTTGTTATCATATATCTGGTTTTTTTCATTAATGTCTAACACAAAAATTTAATTGTGAATTAGAGACTCCCATCTTACTGTATCAAAAGTATCAGGTTTTATCATTTACTGTCATCAGACAAGTCCATAAGTGAGTTTTAACTTTGAAGGTCATGTCATCTCCCTATTGAAGGTCATGTCAAATTGCTCTCATCTCCACATACCAACCAACATGACAGATGGTGTTGTTTCACAAGAAAGAAACCATTCATAATGTTTTCTTTTTTTAATTGTGGATGCTCATTCATCCACTGGACTCTAGGAATAAATTTTGCACTCATTGCAAGCTAAATCTGATATTTCTTTCCCTTCCATTTCTTCATTTCTTCTTATATGGGCACCAATTTTCATAATGTCTCTTCTTCATATAATTGAAGCATGTCATATGGCTTAGATTTTAGTTACCATGGTCAGAAGAACAAGTCTTTTCATCCTTACCCTTCTTAGATTCTCTTTTCTTTTAGTGTTTCTACACCATTTGTAGGTCTTGAACTTCATCAATTTTTCTTTCCACCATTTCATGCCTTGTTTCTTCCTAGATGAATGCATCCTAAAGCTTCTCAACAACTAGTAACTGTTTTCTAGCATATATACCTCATGCAAAAGCTTTCCATGGCAAACATTGTAGTGTAATGGTCGCCAACTCCTCATCATTGATATTCATACTTATAGTAGATAGTTGATCTCTAAGTTTGATTATCATCATTAGTTAACAAACCACTATCTTTTCATTGCTCATGCAAGTATGGCTAGTCTACACTTTAGGAGCAACTTTCAAGAAACAATATCACTCTAATACAGAGGATCAAACGTGCCATAAGTCTCCTTTGTTAATTTCTGGATTTCTATGAGGAATCAAAGGATCAATAGACACTATATTTGTCCCCTAAAGTATTCTCTACAAACCTCCCTCATCCATTAGCATCTATAACTTGCACTTTCAACCAGTGAAGTTGGAAGCTACCATTGGGTATGTGTTATATTATTTGCAAAACTAGCCTCACAAGTGATCGATATGTGGCAAGTACATCAAGGGTGGGGGATAATCACATGCCTCAATTTTTGTTTTTGAGGGGGCCTAGGGGGGCCATTTATTTGAACATAACTTTCCAGTGATTTTTAGCACACACTTCTCACTTTTAGTGGTTTTGTGACACGTGATAGTTTTGCCATGGTTTTATAATTCCAGTTAAGGAATATTGGAGTTCAACCACAATTAGTTGGAGGTGCGACTCTAAACAATTAGTTGGTTTTCTTAGATTGGGGTTCAAAAGTAAATCTTTATGTAATATGTAATTGCCATTGTTTTTATTTTGGGTTATTAAAAATATTTCTATGTATTGCATTATTGTATAAGATTTAAAACTTTCACTTGATATCATAATGGTTATTTGCTTCAAGGAGACATAAACCTTTATGGCAAAGGGATCCATTATTTTGGGTCCCATAAATCTTGTTGATATGGTTGGTGATTTTTGTGTTAGAAAATAATGGTGATTGGTTCACAAATAGAGATAGAGAAATTTAATGGGCAAATTTTTGAGTAGTGGAAACTCAATATGGATATCTTTAGGTAGTCAAAGATTAGTGGATTGTTGTAGATCTGGATACTACATTGATGGAGATGTGGAAAGAAGAATAAACCAAGTTGAATTGGAAGGGAAAGAGCACGATACAATTGTGTCTCTTAGATTTAGCATTACTAAATGTTTTAGGAGAAGCTATAATGAAGAAATTATAAAACAAGTTGGGGGCATTGTATTATTGTAAGTTTGTGGTAAACAAATTGTTCTTGTGGAATAACTTGTGCAACCCAAAGATGAATGATGGGGACTTGGTGATGGGTCATCCAAATGCCTTCAGTACCATGGCAAGTCCATAAATTTCTATTTTGATGAAGATAAGGGTATCAATTTAATATGCTCTTTATCAGGCTCATGGGTTAGTTTGGTTATAGCCAAAGGTAGTAATGTAACTAGGTTATGTTTTGATGATGTGGTCTCATCCCTATTGTTGGAGGAGATAAGGCAGAAAAACATAGAAAATTAGAGTACATATGCCTTATATATAAGGTTGTTCATAAGGTAGAAACAATAATAAGTCCTCAAGTGCAATTTCTAAATCTAGAGGTATATCTAAATCTGGAGGAAAATTTGTAAAGGGGTGTTGGAAATGTGGAACATAAGAGAATTTAAGGAAGAATTGTAGATCTAAAATCTTTGAGAGAGGGAAGGGATATAATGATGGTTCCTCCAAACAAGATAAAACCTCCTTAAAGGAAGGAGGGGATGTGTGTTTAGCTTCTTCTAACACACCTGCACATCACCACATATGGTTGATCCACTTAGGTGCTTCTTTCATATGACTCCACATAGGAAGTAGTTTTGTGAATATGAAAGGTATGATGGACACCAAGATCATAAGACAAATAAACTTAATTTTGATGCTCAAAGATGCAAGGGTTAGAGCAATCCTTGGTGTTCTACACATTTAAGGGCTAGCTAGAAACATGGTATCTATAAGTAGGGTGAGGGATGTAGGTGTAACTACTAGATTTGAAAAGGAAACTTGTAGGATGGTTCAAGGAGAAATGGTATTGCTAATGGGAGTTCAGATTCAAATTATCCTTGCTAGCTATTGGGAACCACTCCCAATGATGGGTGTGATAATTTTATTTTTCCTAAACTTGGAGATGAAGAAGGGAAGACCTTTGTTGTTTCTACAGAAAATATGAGAACGTTTCATCAAAGGCTAGGGCCTTTGATTCCTAAACAATCAAGGTATGGTTAAAGTTATGTCTAGTTGCATTGCAAAACATGATTTCTATGAATTGTATTTATGGTAAATAGAACTGGGTAAAATTCTCAATACATCCTTATCTGTAAACTGCTTCCACTCCGTAGTTTGTCACACCAAACCTGATAAATTATTCTTAAAAATATGAAATCTATGAGCATTTGATACTTTTTAGATTTTTAGATTTGTAAATTATTGTTTACTCTGTATACATGCAAATTACAATTATGTAGAAAATAGAGAACAATGAATTAAAATCTCACAAACCATGAGTTGACAAAAGATGTGACTTGAGAAGCTCTTTTGGGAGAAAGCCTAGTTGGAAGGTGAGATTGCTCTACTCTCTTCCTCTGAATAAGAAATGAATGCAAGTACAAAGAAGTAACTCATATGGCACCTATTGAGGAGGAATAAGAAGAAACCATTCCACATACCACACTTGAAAGGGCCGAAGAGATAGTAGAACAAACTCAGGAGTCATTGGAAGACATTGAAGAACCAATAGAAGATATTGAGGAGCGAGTAGAAGTTGAGGAACCAGTTCAGAATATCGAAAGCCCAATAGAAAGCGCTTAAGACCGGGCAAGTGCAACACGGGAACAACCAATGGATGGAAACAATAAAGGACTCTTTGGTGGGGGACGTGGAGGAAGTGAAGGAAGAGGAGAGAATTCTCTCTTCACCTTGGAATTCCCTATTGAGGATCTTCCGAGAGGGGCAACTAAGATGGAGGAAGTTAAAGTTATTTCAAGCAACATTAAAAGGAAATGCACTAAGATGGTTCATGAGCCTTGGAGGACATGTGATCACAACATGGGAGCATATGAAGGAGAAGTTTCTAACCAAATATCAAGACTAATTTCGGACAAGAGAAAGAAAGGAGGAACTATTTAAGATGGTTCAGAACGAGGACGAAAATCTCGAGGATTTCGTGGAGAGATTACAATATAATTTGAAGATATCTCACCACCCTAATACGAGTAAGGATATTCTTAAGACAATATTGTTGAAAGGTGTACGGGATGACTATCTAGACATGTTAAATATGCTTGGTTAAGGGGATATATCTAAGGAATGATATGATGAGATTGTCAACCTCTGTAAGAGATGTTCAAGACGAGTGGTAAACAAACCAAAAAGTAGGGACAGTACATATTCAAGAGTCCAAAAATCAGCCAGTGGGGGAGCAATAAGAGCCAAAATAGTTAATTTACTTGAAGAATTTAAAAGTGAAATGTTAAGCTCTTTTGATTCAGAGATTGATACCTTGCAGGTTAAAAGGAAGCACGGAGAGGGGGAAGTTGCTTTCGCCATTTTCTGCCCTAAATGTAGAGAAAAACACCCACTAAGGGAATGCCCACTCGACAAGGTACCAATTTGCACCATTTGTGAGAAGCACCATGAGACTCAAGAATTCCCTTCTTTACCAGGAATAAAAGCAGCATTGCAACCAACTGAAGAAGAAGCCGAAGTAGTCTATTTGGTGACACAAAGGAGGCAATTGAAACCATGAGGACAAGGTACGAATTTTAATATGCCATTTAATCGTTGGAATAATTATCCTACTTTTTAGGCAAATTACCCGCCCTTCAATCAAACGCAATACCCACCCTTCAACCAAATGAGCTTCCCATCCATGTAGCAAACAAACCCTCCCTTTGTAGATCCTACAATGTGGACTCCTTGGTCTCTACAACAATCTTATTTTAATCAATGGAAGTGAGGCTGGAGAGCTCACCAAATTCCATTTCCAAACCAATTCCCTCAGTATCAGCAATCTCTCTCTCTCCCATCAAATGCTCCATCAAATAATCAGAAAATGAGACCCCACCTACCTGTACAACCGAAACCTAATCCAAATAATAATAATAAAGCTGTGCAAGTCATCGATATTCAGAACGAGCCTATATCTCCTATTTTCCATGTGCAGTGTAATGATATCCATTTGCGGTCTCGGAGAATAGTTGAGCCTATTATACATGATATTACTTCTTATAAATCTCATAAAGAAAATACAAAAAAAGATAAATACTCGAATAAGGGTGCTCAAACAGTTGAGCCACCCTCTAATAAAGCTGCTGAAATAGCAGAGCCACCATTCCCTAAGTGTTTAGCTCTAGCTAAGACACCTGAGCCACCTGCTTTTAACCTTCTAGGGGAATTGAAGAATATGTATGTTAAAATTCCACTTTTGTAAGCACTCAGAGATGTACCAATTTATGCCAGAACCATTAGAGACATTTGCATCAAGAGACCTCGTAGGAAAGCTAAATATCCTCTTACAGTTCATGTGATGGGTGATCTAGCTAGTTTAATGTCACGAAAAACCCCTCCCATGAAATATGGTTATCTTGGTCATCCTAGGGTCACAGTACAAGTAAGAAAAACTATTGTGTCACGAGTTCTTATAGACTTAGGTGATGCTATAAACATCATGACCCTTGAAACTGTACAGTTGTTACAGCTCAAGAATGTAATTAGAGAGACACCAACTATCCTAGAGCTAACCGATCATTCCATAATCAAACGAGAAGGGGTTATTGAAGACCTAATCATTTGAGTCGAATGTTGGAACTAAAGAGTTGAATTTGTTGTGTTACAGACTAAAACAAAGTTGGGGGGACATCCACTGATTTTGGGAAGACCCTGGCTCGCTAGAACAGATGCCTTTATCAGCTGTAGATCGGGCTCAATGAAAATTTCTAATGGATCTGAAACTAAGGAGCTCACTCTCTACCCTCATGCTACACCTATGATTAACAATGATAATCATGTATGGTTAGACTATGATAATGAGGATACTCAACCCATTTTGACCATTGGACAAGCCTTAAACTTTGAAGAAACTACCGAGGATGAAGTAATTAGTAACTTTATTTCTGAACCCTCCTCGGTTGCCTCTAAAACATATAATCAGTTAACTACAATTTTGGAACCTCAAACACAGCAAAACCTTAAATTTGAAAATTTATCTCAAACATCAACTAATATCCCCTCTAAGAGTATAACGGTGGAAATCGGACCTCGCAAAACATTGAATATAAACCCTAACTTGACAAATGCTGAAACATAATAGTTAATGAGGGTACTTCATGAAAATAAGAAAGCATTCACATGGGACTACACAGATATGAAGGGGATCTCTCCTGAATTATGTACGCATCGTATTTAGATTAAGGAAGGGTCTCGACGAGTGTGTCAACCCTAGCGATGAATGAAACCCAATCTGAGGCAGATTGTTAAAGAAGAACTTCAAAAATTGCTTAATGAAGGGTTTATATATCCTATATCTCACAATGAATGGGTTTCTCCGTTGGTGATAGTACCTAAGAAAAACGGGAAATGGAGAGTATATGTGGATTATAGAGCCTTAAACAAATCCACTCAAAAAGATCATTTCCCCTTGCCATTTATTGATTAGGTACTTGATTGTTTGTGAGGAAAGAGATTCTTTTCCTTTTTAGATGGTTTTAACGGATATAACGAGATCAAAATTGCACCCGAAGACCAAGACAAGACCACGTTTATGAGTCCATGGGGAACTTTTGCCTATGTAATGCTCGAGCAATGTTTCAAAGAGTAGTGATAGGAATTTTCTTTGATATGCTTAATGACTCTTTGGAGATATTTATGTATGACTTTACTCCTTATGGTGTGACCTTTTAAGATGCATTACAAAACCTTGAGAAAGTACTTAAATGTTGTATAGAAGCCCATCTTGTCTTAAGTACTGAAAAATGTCATATGATGATGAATGAAGGAGTTGCATTGGGACACTTCATTTCATTCCTAGGGATTCAAGTTGATCCATCTAAAGTGCAAGTAATTCACACTCTTCCTATCCCCAAAACACAAACTAATGTAAGAAGCTTTTGAGGACATGCTAGATATTACAGAATATTTATCAAAGATTTTTCTAAAATAGATTCTCCTTTGTTTGTATTACTTACGAAAAATGTTGAATTTAAGTGGACTCAGGATTGCCAAAAAGCATTTGATGAACTTAAGCATCAGTTGTCTACAACCCCTGTTCTAAGGGGACCTAACTGGGCATTTCCCTTTCATATATCCTCTGATGGTTTAGATACTACAATTGGGGTTGTCTTGGGTCAAGAAGAAAACAATCTTTCTTATGCTATCTATTTCATTAGTAAGAATATGACCCCTGCTAAACTTAATTACACAGTTACCGAGAAGGAATTTTTAGGAGTCATTTGTGCTATAAATAAGTTTCAACATTATATTACTCATTACCCTGCTTTTGTTCACACTGATCACTCGGCCATTAAGTATATAATGAATAAATCCATTACAAATGCCCGAGTTACCAAATGGTTATTATTACTACAAGAATTTGATATTACAATTATAGATCGACTAGGTAAAGAAAATGTAGTTGCTCATTTCCTTTCTCGAATAAAAACTGATGAAAATACTCCAATAGATGATTCCTTTCCTGATGAATACTTATTTGCAGTATCTGCTCACTCACCTTGGTATGCAGACATTGCCAATTATTTGGTTGCAGAAAAGTTACCATCACACCTATCACACAGAGAGAAAATAAAAATCGTTCAACAAAGTGCCGAGTACAGCTGGACAAGTTGGTGTCTTTTTCATACAAGACTTGATCAAGAAATTCAGAGATGCATTAGAGAAGATGAGGTTTATGTCATATTGAAGGCTTATCATGATGGGCCTTGTGGAGGACATTTTGCTGATAAGAGAACATCACATAAAGTTCTCAGAATGGGTTATTATTGGCCCTCACTTTTCAAGGATGCAAAGAAATATGTTAGGGCCTATGCTAGCTGTCAGAGAATGGGTCAACCTAATCATAGAGACGAAATGACTTTGAACCCTCAGGTAATACTTGAACCTTTCGAAAGATGGGCTCTCGAATTTATAGGACCCATTAATCCCCCATCCAATCAAAAAGTTTATATATTGGTTTGTACATATTATATGACTAAATGGGTGGAAGCTAAGGCACTTATTAGAGCTAATGAGGAATCTGTTTTAACCTTTCTATTTGAAGAAATCTTTGTTAGGTTTGGAGTGCCTAGAGAGCTAGTCAGAGATGTAGGACCCCTTTTAGTTCTCATGGTTTTAAAGATACACTTCAGAAATATTATATTAATCATAAAATGACTACACCCTACCATCCCCAAGCCAATGGTCAAGTGGAAAGTACAAATAAAGTCATAGAAGCCATTTAACCAAAAACAGTAAAAGAGAATAGAAAGGATTGGTTTAAAAGGCTTCCTGAAGCATTATGGGCTTACAGAACTACCTAGAGGAACACCACAAGTTTTTCACCTTATGAATTATTTTATGGAAAAAGTGTTTTTTTTCCAGTGGGATTTGAAATTAAAACCTTAAGAATTGCTTTAGCTATTAATATTGACTTGTCTAATGCACAAACAGCTAGGTTGCAGCAGCTTCAGGAATTAGATGAAAAGAGGTTGGATGACATCCATCAAACAACTATGATCCAACAACAACAAACCAGGTGGCATGATAAAACTATTAAGCATAAGCAGTTCCGAAAAGGTAATTGGGCTTTATTGTATGATTCTCGGTTTGAAACTTTTCAAGGAAAACTACGAACAAGGTGGTTGGGACCTTCTGAGATAGATATTGTTTTTCCAAATGGTATAGTAAGGCTCCTCACAATTGATGACTCTAGAACACCATTGCTAGTGAATGGGTATTGGTTCCATTTGTACCAACAACCCATTTCTAAAGGGGATTTTAATGCCACTTACGTGGCAGATTCATATTATATCTTTTTAGGGGAGCCTACTACCCCTCATTGCATTTAATCTTTGGATTATATATTTCTTAGTAGATTAGAATATTTTAACTAATAATCCATGTCAAGGGTTTCCATGTTACAATCTATTATTTTGCATGTCTTAGATTGGGAGGCTCGCTGAAAAGAACAATTGTATTGCAAGCAGGATTCAGTTTCATTGTCGGAAAAATTGTCACGTCCACACCTTAATGGTCTCCTACTCATCCTTCATGGTCCACACCTTATCCTTCTTCTTATGCACCTCAGTATCCTCCCCAACTTGTCAATCAGCCATTTCAGCCATATGTTTCTACACATCCTGAGGGTAATACCCCATCACAAGGTTGGAGGCCTGAATTCAACCAACCTCATACTTTACTACCTCCATCTCCATCTCAACCACAACTCATTCATCTTGTTCCACCTAAGAAACCTCACATGTCTACTTAACCAAATTTGAACCCAAACAACAATAGGGCATAACAGGTCTATAGAGGAGAGACATCCTACTCTACATATGATATGGAGATTCAAGAAATTAACCCGAGGTCTAGAAGAGTGCTAGGAGATAACCAACCTCCATCTCCACTTGAGGACTTTGAAGAAGAAATAGAAGAGAGTGTTCCTAAAGCCAATCCACCTCCTTTTTCTGAAATATTGATCCATCCTAACCAGCACACCCCATAAGAGACTAAAATTCTAGGAGAATTGAAAAACTTGTGTGTTAAAATCCCACTCCTCCAAGCTATCAAGGATTTTCCCATCTACAATAATATTATAAAAGAGAAATGCTTCAAACATCATGGTGGGAGAAAGAATGACACCCCTACCATCAATGTCATTGGTCATTTGTCTGATCTAATGTTGGGGAGAGTGAATTGCCAAAAGTATCTAGACCGTGGAAGTCCTATGGTAGATGTGCACATTGATGAAATCATTGTTCCCCACACCTTGATTGATCTTGTGGTTGCCATCAATCTGATGAATAAGGAAACCATGCTAAAACCAGACCTCAAATGATCTCTGAGAAAGACCACAATAGTTCTACAACTTGCAAACAATTCCACAATGGCTCCTGAGGTAGTTCTTAAGGATGTAATGGTCTGTACTCATTGTTGGAAGTATTCTGTTGATTTCCTAGTTCTTGTAGAAAATATTGTAGATCCAAAAGCTAATGCAATTTTCTAAAGCAAGAGACAAGAATCTACTTCTACTGTTTACAATGGAAGCCCATCAACATCGAGGTAACAATAATAAATAGAGGAAGATAATCAAAGGCGCTTAACACAATAAATATTCTGGGAAATCCACAACTCAAAAGCCCACTATCTATTTCAAAAATCAAGATGAAATTACAATGCTTGTTCTCTCTAGAACAATCCTATCACCCAACAAATTCAATCTCCAACTCGTAAGAAAGCTCAAGGAGAGATCTTAGCCTCTTCACAGGCTCTCCACGTCTCTATTCCAATGTGTAATTGCTATGAAGGATAGCTTATATTTAAACGAAAATAAAGCCTCTAAAAATTTCCCAATCCCTCAAGGATCAGTTCCTGAATGCATGCACTATGAGTGCAACTCAGAAAAATCTAAAACAAATAGTACAATGTCCCTGAACTCTAGTCTCAATTGGGTCTTTCTCATAAGTAAATCCTTGAAACTTCACTTTCTCTTTTGGTTTCTACCATAATCCAAACTGAGTAGTACCTATGAGGTATCCCAATACAACTTGGTAGGCCTAACCATGCGTGACTAAGTTGGTTAACTTCGTAACACATATTCGGTTGTGTTCTCCCCAAGTACATGAGTGAACCCACAAGCTACGTGTAAATAGTAGCATCCATTACTTCCGCTAAAATAGCATCCTCCTTCCTCCAATTACCATCTAGAGGAATCTCCATGGGTTTACTTCTCTCCATGTGAAATCTCCTAAGTAGCTTATTGGCATACTTTCCTTCACATACAAACAAATCCCCATCTCCCTACCATACCTCCATGCCAAGAAAGTAATGCATGAGCCCTATGTCCTTCATATCAAACTCTCTTGATAGGCCCTCCTTGTAATATTGGATGAGCTTCTCATCACGTGTGAGTATAAGATCATCTACATAAATTACAATGATCAACAACTTACCTTCCACCACTATGTGATACACGTTCACATCCGCTTCACTCTTCGTGAACCCCAACCCAATGAAGTAGCTATCTATCCTGGTGCACCAAGAAAGAGGTGCTTTCTTTAGCCCATACAGTGCTCTCTTCAGTCGGCACACATGCGACTCATGGCCCAAGGTTTCAAAATATTTGGGTTGCTCTATATACACCTCTTCCTTAATCATGCCATTGAGGAAGGTAGTCTTCACATCCATTTGATGGATCTTCCAACCCATCTATGTTGATAGTTTCAAAATAGATTTGATTCACAACTACCTCGTAACAGGAGAAAAGGTCTCATCATAATCAATCCCCTCTACCTGTGAAAAGCCACGGGCGAGAAATATGGCCTTACGCTTCTCCACACTACCAGCTACAACTTCCTTTGCCTTGTAAAGCCAACAAGAGCTCACAACTGACTTGTCCTTCTGTCTGGGGACCACATCCCAAACATTGTTTCAAACTATGGAGTCATACACCTCCACCATCACATCAACCTAAGCTGGTTGTTGCACTACTTCCTGAAAGGAAGATGGATCTATCACAAAACATGCACCCATACGTGCCATGTATCCATTGTACATCTTTGGTGACCCCCTCTGTCTGCGCTGAGAAGAGGTCACTCTCACATTCTCCCATGCATCATCCAACAATCTGTGAGCCTCTCTAGTGTGCTTTCTTCCTTCTCTAGAAGACACTACGTGAGTGTTTGTCTCCACTCTCTGAACCTCTACATGTGGCTACATCACATCAATCTGAGGCCCCTCAACCTTAGGATATAAAAGCTCCTCATCTGCATGTATCACAAGCTCCCTCTCAAGAGATACTTGCATGGTCTTCTCCTCATCGAACCCGATTTCCCTGCGAACCACTGTCATCCGACTGGTCGACATGTACACTTGATGGTTGTTGGGTGTATTGGTGTACCCCACAAATATCCCCAACTATGTTGTTGGCTCAAGCTTCTTCCATGCATCTTTGGTGACGTGACAATAAATTGATGACCCAAAAATCTTGAAGTGACCAATATCTGGCCTCTTACCAAAATAAGCCTCCTTTATTGTCTTCATCTCAAGTATCTAATGTGGGGTACAATTCTGACCATAAACCACTGTGTTGCATACCTCAATCCACATGTATAGTGATAGGCCCTGATCGTGTAACATCTCCCTTGCTTCCCCTACTACGCTATTGTATTTCCCCTTGGCAACCCCATTTTGTTGAGGATTGTGAGGTTTCGTCAACTCTCATTTAATACCTTCCACTGCATAGAAGTTCTTATACTCATTAGAGACATGCTCACAACCATTATCACTCCGTAGAGCTTTAACCTTCTTGCCAGACTCTTTCTCTACCAATGCTCTAAACTCACAAAACTTTGTGAAAGTTTGATCCTTTTTCTCCGTAAAAAATAACCAACATTTATGAGAATAGTAATCAACAAATGTATTTGGCTGTGGATGCTGTCGAGAATTGTCCACACACATCTGAATGGACTCTCTCTAGAATAGAATTTTCTCAACTGTCTGTGTCTCCAAAGGAAGACTTGGTGTATTTTCGCAAAGTACAACCCTTCCATGTATCAACTTGTTGAAGCGTACCTTTGGGACGACCAGTAGAGATTTTATACAATATCTTGAAAGCCCCATGATGCAAGTCTTTGATGAAGAGCCATCCTTGGTATTCCTCCTGATCTCATCTTGCATCAAATCTGACCATAATCGTTCCCAATCTGGTAGCTTCTCTCGACCAAATGACAAATTCTTGATAACTATGCCAACTATTTCGAATTCCAAGAAGAGCAGGGCTCAACATATCCTCCTTAGCAACCGTGAGTCCATCTTGATTTTATGAAGTTTATCCTTTAGCGCCAAATTCCTTTAATCACTGTTATTCTGATACAAATTCGTCAATGTTTTCCACATAGCATGTAGGGTTTCCTTTCCATGGAGTCTCAAGATAATATGATCTCAACCTCCCTCAAGGATTATGCACCTTGCCTTTGCGATAGACTTCTTCCACTCGACCTAGTTTTGTGCATCAACAACTGTTGGCTTAGGAATTTCTTGTTCAACAAATTCCTTCAAGCCATTGTCCTCTAGTACATCCTTCATCATGTCCCTCTAGGCTATGAAATTTGAGATTCCTTCCAAGGCATACTCAAGCCTCAACCCATAGAATGCCATCTATCAATCCTAAAGTATGTAAGCAAATTCGACTTTCACTTGTCAGCCAGAAACTCAAAACTTCGAAACCTCCTCTAGAGAGTTGATTTTAAGTCAACGATATCTCCCTTATCTGAACTCCGATTTGGCCAATTATTTTTTTTAATTTGTGTATATTCTCCCAAGGATTCCAAATATTCAATTTGTTTTTGAAATTTTTGCACATAAATTCTCAGATATTCTCTGCAAACTCCGAGCCCAAAAAAAAACCTTGCTTTGATATCATGTAGAATGTACTATGTAGATTCACAAGCTAATGCAATTTTCTAATGTAAGAGACAATAATCTAGTTCTACTCTTTACAACAGAAGAAAGTAGAGATCGAGCAAACAATAATTGACAAGAGGAAGAACATCAATGGCACATAAAACAATAAATATCACGGAAAGCCGTAATTAAAAACCCCACTATCTATTTTGTATCAATCCAGAAAATCAGGATGAAATTAAAATTTTGTTTCTCCCTATAAAAATCCTAGCACCACGCAAATTAAATCTCCAACTCATAAGCAAGCTCAAGGCCAAATCTTAACCTCTTCACAAGCTCTCCAAGTCTCTATTCCAATGAGTAATTCCTATGAATGATAACTTGTATTTAAATGGAAATAAAGCCTCTAAAAATTGCGCAATCCCTCAAGGATCAGTTCCTTAATGCATGCACTATCATTGCAAGTTAGAAAAATCTGAAACAAATAATACACTATCCTCGCACTCTAGTCTCAAATGGGTCTTTCTCATGATTGACATGCATGCGTTTTTGATGAGTAAATATTTAGTGAACTAGACTATCACTAGTGGAGTTCATCAGTATCATCACTCACTGTTAACACACTATTAGTCCTCTAAATCATTTTTAGAACTAATTTAACTGAACTGATTCATGAAACTGAGTCTTCTATTTTACAACTCACAATCAACTCACACTAGACTCCTAGAAAGTAGGGAGAACATACACATGACGACAAAAAGACTTCCAACTCGAATTTTGTAAATTAAGTGAGTTTAATAAACGTAATTAAGTAATTTTAAGTTGCTATTGCCATTTCTCAATAGTGCTCTAGCACAAGACCAAATTCAATGGCTACCCTCTCATCTTTGGAAGACCATGGCTAGCCAATGATGATGCTTACATAAGTTTTACGGCTAGGAACATGACCATTAACAATAGGAATTTGTCCAAACGATTGGTATTGTACCCTCCTACTCAACCATCGATTGAGCATGACTTGCCCCTATGGTTGGAAGAGGAGGAATATGAAGGGTATCATACTACATCCCATCCAATTTGTATCTTAGATGTTGTCATAGGATGGGGGCAACATGATGAAGATAACCTCATTGACGAAATCCTCCAGAACCAGCCCCGCAACACCATGCCTCTTGATGACCGTGTGAAGGAATATGAGGATAATCCTTGGAATGAGTTATGCCTAGTGGACCCAAGTCTTTGACATGTAAAAATTGTAGAATTTGGTCTCTGAGCATGTTATATAAATTGTCTTCTTGGTTGGCTGAGAGAGAGGGCTTGGTCATCCCAATAAATAAAAATATAAATAAAAGTGGAGCTATTGTAAATAAATAAAACATATTTTTATACTTCAAAGGTATGGTAAATAAATAAAAATATAAATAAACTAGAGGTATGGTAAATGAACAAAACATCTTTTTATATTTAGTCCATAACCGTGTTTTTATTTAAGAAGGCTCAAAAAAGAAGTTATACTGAAGTGAATTCTATGGGCGAGATACCATATTTATTAACGAGGTACGTTAAATTAATAAAAATATAAATAAACTAGAGGTATGGTAAATAAATAAAACATTTTTTTTTATATTTACTCCATAAGTCACCTTATATTTAAGGACACACAAAGGCGTGGGTGTAAATAAATAAAAATATAAACAAAGTGGAGGTATGGTAAATAAATAAAACCTCTTTTTATACTTAGTCCAATGGTATGGGAAATAAATAAAAATATAAATAAACTAGAGTTATGGTAAATAAATAAAACCTCATTTTATATTTAGTCCATAACTCTCTTTCTATTTAAGAAGGCTCAAAAAAGAGGTTTTATTTAAGTGAATCCTATGGGCCAAATGCTATATTTATAAAAGAGGTATGGTAAATTAATAAAAATATGAATAAACGAGAGGTATGGTAAATAAGTAAAACATTTTTTTATATTTACTCCATAAGTCACCTTATATTTAGGTGAAGCCTATGGGCCAAATTATTATTAGTACCATGAAAAAAACATTATTAACCCTAATATTAGTATTAATAAAAATAAAGATTGCACATCGTATTGACCCATGGTATTCACATGAAATGTAGCGTATTTAAATGAGGGAATTAGACCATGATAGATCTATCTTTACTCTCGATCTACTAAGCCCCGAGAGGGATCAAATATCTTGATATGATCCCTCTCTTGGCTTGGTAGATCAAGAGTAACAATGGATCTTGTAATTTAATGTCACTTAAACATTTTATCTTGGTTAAAATAGAAAAATAAAATAAAAATCAATTATTAATTTTATTAATTTTTATAAATTACTAATAGTAATTTTTAAGCTTGAGGTTTATGATAACCCATGGTATTGACCCATGGTATTCATGTGTGCATAGACTATTTAAAGGGGGAATTCTATCACGTTAGATCCATCTTAATTTCTGGTCTACCAAACCGTGAGAGGGATAAATAGATTTCATCCCTCTAAGAGTGTTAGATGTGGAGTTAAGATGGACATAGGTTCATTTTTATGATAATGAAGATATTAAATAGACTTAGGAAAGTATATTGTAAAAGAATCTTACGGCGAATGGTTAAAGCTACCTTTAGTCACTTCACAAAATTTAGTAAAAACTATCAATATCTCCATTAATATTGGTTTTTCTGATTTAGCAAAAAAAAATTCAAAGCAATGAAATCTTATCACTCTTTCCTCATCACACCGAGAGAAGAGAGATAGTCGCTCTCTAGATTCCCCACCATTTTTCAAACGTTCTCAATATGATATCTTCATAAAATAGTTAAGGTACTGATATTGGATTAGTTGTTTGAAAAATATGTTGGTTTGTACAACCTTTCATCTTCTTTGTTATTCATAGTTTGTCGTAATGATTTGTAGGGGTTGGGCCACTACACCATATTGTCCTAAAAGGCACACATTGTGCATTAAAAAGGAAATTAATCAACATGTTACAATGTTGTTAAAAAATGTAAGAGGTATGAAGGTAGTGAGTTATGCTAATAAGAAATTTAGATTGGGAGAGACGTAATTAAATTTTATTATTTAATCGAATATTTCCAATTAAAATAATAGGAAATCTACATTTATATATTTATTTATTGATTGGAAGGCTTATGGACAACGGTCACCCCTTTCCATTAGATCCCCTTTAGGCCTTTGCGATACCTACTACTTTCCTATATTATATAGTTGGGGCTTGCTACCTGTTGATGTGTTGGGGTAAACAAACTTGATGTTTTTTTTTTTTATCTAGTAGTTGGAGTCTATGGAATAAGAAAGAAGTTTGATAGCTTGAAAAAAGTGGTAAAGAAAATATTAATCTCTCCTACCTTGATATAACTGGTGGTTAAGATCAACACCTATAAGAACTTTGTTGTGGAATATGATCAAAACTAATAGAAGGATATGAAAGAGTGACAAAAACGGCCACTGAAACTCGTAACATTTTTTATAGGAAGAGAAAATTATGTTTCTTTTTCCCAAACATGTATGTTAGTATATTACACTTTAATGAATATGTTTTCTTATTATCATATATGGTTTCATATTTTGACAAAACATTTGCCAAGATTTGTTTTATTATTAAGTGAAATATTTTCCGAAATATTACAATATTTTATAATTCAGTGAAATATTCGCCATGACTTTACAAGATAATATAATTTGGTGAGAGATTTACCAAAAAAATTATATATAAATATTATATTATTGATAAAATCACCTCCCATTTTTCCTATGTATCATGGGTATTCGCCCATTTATTATACATATAAATTTAGGGTGGTTCTTAAAATTTTCCCTGTGTCCCAAGTTTTGACAATTCCAACATTTGACTTTGGAATAGTCCTTCTCCTTGTTCTCCTCCTTTCCTTTACCTTTTCCTTTGCCTCCACTACAAGAATTTTTCTTCTTTGCTTTTCCCTTCTTGCCTCTTGTTAACAATGCCACATTGTCATCCTCCTTCACCTCTTTGGTTGCCCCAAGATGGTTTTTTATGATCTCATTCTAAATGCAATAATTCCACAACCTCTCCCATCTCAGAAGGCTTTCCTGTGCAACAATTCCATCCACAAAATTCTGCCATGTCTTGGGAAGACCATTCAAAGCAATCCTCACCAACTGAGTGGGTGAAATAATCTCACTTACCACTGTCGACTCATCTCTCACTAAAGTGATCTTTGTGAGGTATGTTGTACCACTGTTAGTCTGAGCCATTTTAATGGCCTTCAATTTCTCCTTAAGGACCATTTTTCTATTTTCAGTTGAGCTTTGGTAAAGACTCGTCAAGGCTGTGCACATCTCATGTGCATACATCTTTCCTCTTACATGAGGAATGACATGATATTTGACTCCTTCAAGAATCAATCTTTTTACCTTAGCATGCTTTCTGTTAAACTCTGCCAACTGTACACGTTCATGAGGTACTGCTACTCGATTTTGTGTGGTACTTACCATTATGCTGGAGACTCCTGCTTCCTCAAAGATGCTCTAGATTCTTTCCTTCTATGCATTGTAGTTGTTCTTACCATCCAACCTATCTTCAACTCTCAAACCCAAAGACATGTTTCATTGTCCTACCAAACTGATTTTTCAAATATGTGGCAAAGGTTTCTATTTTCTGTGTAAAAATAAGCTTGCTGTAATTTTCACTTTGTTGTCCCAAACTACACTTTTCAGCCAACCAAGCTCTGATACCATGAATAACTTCAACCCCCACTCTGTTTATTAATTTTCCTTATCACTCCATGCATTTATCTTTAAATCTAAGCATGATAAAAATTCTAAAACCTAGAAATGACCCTATTTTTTAAAAAGGTGTGGCGCCATTATTAGCTCAAGGTTATCGTGTTTATGTGTCTAAAAACATTTTTGCATTTCTTCTGAACACATTAAACCCAACTATCTTGTTCCATGTTGACATTCTTTTAATTTTGTTTAACATTTAAGTGAACTATAGCATATTGGGCCCTTTGTCAATCTTGAGGTTAAGGCTCAAATTTTTCCCTTTATGTTGACTTAAATTACTCACACTCTAGGCAGCCTAATAGATGGGATGTTGTTCGCTAATACATGAATATTATACATGGCATTAGTCTTGGGTGTGGGTAAGGCTAAGTTTAATGAGTGTCACAATACTTTATCTACAATCTTAAATTTCCCATTGACCTTAAACATCCCGAGAAAACTAAATGAGGAATTCTAGGAAACAAAATGCCCAAGTTAGGCATAGAGTTAGGGTTTGGGACAATGTTTGTTTCCTCCTTCTTAAGATGCAATATTTATTCAGAATAGTAATGACCTATTGGATTTTGAGATAGTTTATTCCCCTTGTTGTGTTGATTGAATTTCTATCACTATTTGAAGGAACTCATTTGAAACATTTTATATACATCTATGGTAAACTTTAGTTTTGAACATATTATTGCCTCACTTTCATGGCTCAAGGTTTCCCTCTTTATATGTATGAAAATAGTTTTAGATTTATTTTGAAAACATTAAACCCCACTCTCTTGTTCCACGCTAACATGCTTTTAATTTTGTTGAACATTTAAGTGAAATATAGCATATTGGGCCCTTTATCAATCTTGATGCTAAGGTTCAAATTTTTCCCTTTATGTGGACTTAAATTACTAGCACTCTAGGAAGTGTAAAATATAGGATGTTTTTCACTAATATGTGAATACCATGCATGGCATTAGTGTTGGAGTGGGCAAGGCCTGGTTTAATGAGTGTCACAATACTTTATCTGCAATTTTAAATTTCCCAAAGAGCTTAAACATCATGATAAAACTAAATGACGAATTATAGGAAACAAAATACACAAGATAAACATAGAGATTAGGGCTTGGGACAATTTTTTCTTCCTCTGTTTTAGCATGCAATATTTATTTAGAATAGTAATGAGCTATTAGAGTTCTTGAATTGCATCATTCTCCATGGAAAATTTCTCTCATCAAATTATTTATAGTGAGTGTAGAACATGGAGTGAGATTATGATTCACGTTTACAAGTGATCACATTTTTTTCTTCTGTTTATGGCTAGGATCCTTGAGTTTCTTCCATGATCATAGGCAACCGTTGCTTAAACTTGTGTGAAAATTAATGTATTAATTCATACACTACCCTATTTATATTATTGAATAAAATTTTCTCTTTAAAAGTCCAAGGCGTTTTAACACAAAGGTTGAACTCATCACACCAAGAGCTATAATGACAAGATAATTGATGCTATAAACTTAGAACTTTAGGAATGTGCAAGAAATTTGAAATAGTTCTAATTCATTTCATGAAAAGTTATTTCTCTTGTTTCATATTTTATTAATATTTGATGCGTTTAGATCAATTTCTTTCTCCTAAGCGTAAAAATGGTAATAGAGTTTGTTTATCTTAGAGTTACATAGACAAAATGGCTTGTTACCAAGATGGATGTCACTTTTCCATGGATTTGTTTTATTGTGTCGATATCTCCTCATAACTTGAAGTGAGGCATTGAGGCTTGAAACAATTAGTGCAATGTTCATTTGTCCAATCCATGGGATAGAACCTAGTGAGTTTATTTTAATTAAAGGTACAATTTAGAGTAGCAAAGTCTTATTATAGGTGGCAAACATTACAATTTTTTATTTTGGCCAAAAAACATTGATTTTCAATTAGTTTTAAAATATTTAAATAGAATCTATGGAGTTTATTAATGTTTTGAAAAAAAAATATTAAATTGAATATTTTGAAAATCAAAAATTAATTATTATTTTTTTAAAGGTTAAATTATTTTTCCCTCATCAAGTATTTTTCAAGTGCTACTTTTTGGAAAGTTTTCAGATCTAGTTTATCTAGAATCTAGTAGGGATTCATTGAAATTACAAGTTTGACATGTGAACTCTTTATAATTGATGTGTTTGGTGGGTTTATGAGGGTGTTGAATCCATATATATAGTCAAAAACAGGTTTAAACAACACAAATCAAGATTTGACAATAATTTTTGTTGAGGGATTTCCGCCATAAATCCTCCCAAAACTCCAAAACGTCACACTATTCCATTTCTAATGGGTTGATGACTATTTTTATGTGGTTTTAAATTGAATTTCAGATATAAAAATTATATTAAAAAATAAAAAGTCTAAATTTTGTTTTACCAAGTATTATATTAATTTAGGGTTTGTTACAATACTATGGTCCAATACATTAGCTTGTCAATACCACTTGCACTAAAACCATAATTCACTTAAAATTAAAATATTTTATAACTTAGGGTTTGTTACAAGACCATGGACCAATACAATACTATGGTCCAATACAATAGCGTATCAATACCACTTGCACAAAAACCATAATTCATTTAAATTTTTTTTTTTTATGATTTAAAGTTTGTTACAATACCAAGGACCAATACCACTCCAAAGAAACCCTAATTCATATAAAATTATAATATTTTATAACTTAGGGTTTGTTACAATACCATGGACCAATACGATAGCTTATCAATACCACTTGCACGAAAATCATAATTCATTTAAAATTAAAATATTTTGTGATTTAAATTTTGCTACAATACCAAGGACCAATACCACTGGCCAGAAATATGTCGGTCTTGATCCTCTTCCTTCTTATATAAGATTAGCTTTAGAAAAAGCACAGCCAATATTTCATTGTGACTAATCAGTATTTTTTTGATCAGGTGGTCGCGACAGCTTCAGGTTTTGTTTTCAGTATTGAGCACTTATTTCAGTGTGACTAATCAATATTTTCTTGATCAGGTGGTTGCTATAGGTTCAACTTCTGTTTTCATTGTGACTAATCAGTATTTTCTTGATCAGGTCCTTGTTTTGCGTTGCTTCACCTTTTGTTTTTAAAACAAAAAGATGTGTGAACTTGAAGCGAATCTCATTTCCCTCAACGGGTCTCTGCGTGTAACTCCTAGGGATTTCAATACGTTGTTTATCAATGGTGGAGCTGTGTCGGAATCTTTCAAGCCCAGCAACAATATTTTCCACTTCAACCATGAATTTTCTTCAGGTGAGCCTATTAACAAACTCTCTACATTTTAGAAATTGCTATTGCTTTGCAGGGTTTTCTTTTTTTATGTTATTTTGACTCTGGTTGGGTTTTGAAGGTGGTGAAAATGAGGCGATTCCTCTCAAGGATTTCGAACAACCTATTTTTTTATTTGGTCGGAATATAAACAGCAAAGTAAAACCTTTATATTCGCCAAAGCATGACTTATCTGAGGGTTACTCTCCTCTGCTAAGTGTTGAAAATGACGAAAATTCCTCGGCCAAAAGCAGTGGGAGGAAGAGGAAAGCTTTGTACAGAGGTCTCACGCAGCGTCCATCGGGAAAATGGGCTGCAAAGATTCGAGATCCAAGAAAGGGTATCACGGTTTGGCTTGGAACGTTTAATATGGCAGAGGAAGCCACCAAGGCGTATGATGTGGAGGCTAAAAAGATTAGAGGAAAGAAAGCGAAGCTGAACTTTCCTAACGACTAAAATGGAAAATGGACACTAGCAGGAAAATGGACCGTAATGTAAAACCCAGTGATCCATTTCGAATTATCTCCCTTGGGATCAGACGTTGGGTTCTTAGAGCCATCAAGGAATTTCAGATTCAGCTCATCCCAGGCTTATTATACGTACATAACAAGTAGGCAGACTAGTCGTTTCTGTTGCAGCTTATTTATAGCATTTACAGTCTCCTGAACTCGTGTTTTGGACTTCTTTGTTTATGTTTTATTATTCTCTTTCAGTAAAGTATATACTGAATCTGAAGATAGGATGTTGGAATTAAATTCATTTGTGGTAAAATGGTTCCTATTGGGATGTTTATATTCTTTTTAATGATTTGTGTTTATATTATTTCTAATAATTTGAGTAAGAATAATGTATATTAATTTATATATAAAATAGTGAAGAATGCAAATATATATAAAATAAGTTTTATGCTTAATTGGAAATTAATAAATTGATGATCGATGGTATCAAAGTTAGTAATCTGATCTGTATTATATCACCTGTTATCACATTTCTGGTTTTTTTCATTAATGTCTAACAAAAAAATTTAATTGTGAATTAGAGACTCCCATCTTACTGTATCAAAAGTATCCTGTTTTATCATTTATTGTCATCACACAGCATCCATAAGTGAGTTTTAACTTTGAAGGTCATGTCATCTCCCTATTGAAGGTCATGTCAAATTGCTCTAATCTCCACATACCAACCAACATGACAGATGGTGTTGTTTCACAAGAAAGAAACCATTCATAATGTTTTTTTTTTTTAATGGTGGATGGTCATTCATCCACTAGACTCTAGGAATAGATTTTGCACTCATTGCAAGCTAAATCTGATATTTCTTTCCCTTCCATTTCTTTATTTCTTCTTATATGGGCACTAATTTTCATAATGTCTCTTCTTCATATAATTGAAGCATGCCATATGGCTAATATTTTAGTTACCATGGTCAGAAGAACAAGTCTTTTCATCCTTACCCTTCTTAGATTCTCTATTCTTTTAGTGTTTCTACACCATTTGTAGGTCTTGAACTTCATCGATTTTTCTTTCCACCATTTCATGCCTTGTTTCTTCCTAGATGAATGCATCCTAAAGCTTCTCAACAACTAGTAAGTGTTTTCTAGCACATATACCTCATGCAAAAGCTTTCCATGGCAAACATTGTAGTGTAATGGTCACCAACTCCTCATGATTGATATTCATACTTATAGTAGATAGTTGATCTCTAAGTTTGATAATCATCATTAGTTAACAAACCACTATCTTTTCATTGCTCATTCAAGTATGGCCAGTCTACACTTTAGGAGCAACTTTCAAGAAGCAATAACACTCTAATACAGAGGATTAAACTTGCCATAAGTCTCCTTTGTTAATTTCTTGATTTCTATGAGGAATCAAAGGATCAATAGACACTATATTTGTCCCTTAGAGTATTCTCTACAAACCTCCTTCATCCATTAGCATCTGTAACTTGTACTTTCAACTGGTGAAGTTGGAAGCTTCCATTGGGTATGTGTTATATTATTTGCAAAACTAGCCTCACAAGTGATCCATATGTGGGGAGTACATCAAGGGTCATCCATTAGCATCTATAACTTATACTTTCAACCAGTGAAGTTGGAAGCTTCCATTGGGTATGTGTTATATTATTTGCAAAACTAGCCTCACAAGTGATCGATATGTGGCAAGTACATAAAGGGTGGGGGATGGTCACATGCCTCAAATTTTTTTTTTTGAGGGGACCTAGGGTGGCCATTTATTTGAACATAACTTTCTGGTGATTTTTAGCACACACTTCTCACTTTTAGTGGTTTTGTGACACATGATAGTTTTGCCATGGTTTTATAATTCCAGTTAAGAAATTGTGGTTGTAATATAGTTCAACCACAATTAGTTGGAGGTGATATGCTAAACAATTAGTTGGTTTTCTTAGATTGGGTTTCAAAAGTAAATCTTTATGTAATATCTAATTGCCATTGTTTTTATTGTGTTATTAAAAATATTTCTATGTATTGCATTATTGTATAAGATTTAAAACTTGCACTTGATATCAGAATGGTTATTTGCTTCACTGAGACACCTTTATGGCAAAGGGCTCCATTATTTTGGGTCCCATAAATCTTGTTGCTATGGTTGGTTATTTTTTGTGTTAGAAAATAATGGTGATTGGTTCACAAATAGAGATAGAGAAATTTAATGGGAAAATTTTTGAGTGGTGGAAACTCAAGATAGGATATCTTTAGGTAGTCAAATATTAGTGGATTGTTGTAGATCTCGATACTACATTGATGGAGATGTGGAATGAAGAATAAACCAAGTTGAATTGGAAGGGAAAGAGCACAATACAATTGTGTCTCTTAGATTTAGCATTACTAAATGTTTTAGGAAAAGCTATAATGAAGAAATTATAAAACAAATTGGGGGCATTGTATTATTGTAAGTTTGTGGTAAACAAATTGTTCTTGTGGAATAACTTGTGAAACAACCCAAAGTTGAATGATGGGGACTTGGTGATGGGTCATCCAAATGCCTTCAATACCATGGAAAGTCCATAAATTTCTATTTTGATGAAGATAAGCGTATCAATTTAATATGCTCTTTATCAGACTCATGGGTTAGTTTGGTTACAGCCAAAGGTAGTAATGTAACTAGGTTATGTTTTGATCATGTGGTCTCATCCAGATTGTTGGAGGAGATAAGGCAGAAAAACTTAGAAAATTAGAGTACATATGCCTTATATATAAGGGTGTTCATAAGTAAGAAACAATAATAAGTCCTCATGTGCAATTTCTACATCTAGAGGTATATCTAAATCTGGAGGGAAATTTGTAAAGGGGTGTTGGAAATGTGGAACATAAGAGAATTTAAGGAAGAATTGTAGATCTGAAATCTTTGAGAGAGGGAAGGGATATAAGTATGGTTCCTCCAAAGAAGATAAAACCTCCTTAAAGGAAGGAGGGGATGTGTGTTTAGCTTCTTCTAGCACACCTACAGATCACCACATATGGTTGATCCACTTAGGTGCTCCTTTCATATGACTCCACATAGGAAGTAGTTTTGTGAATATGAAAGGTATGATGGACACCAAGATCATAAGACAAATAAACTTAATTTTGATGCTCAAAGATGCAAGGGTTAGAAAATCCTTGGTGTTCTACACATTTAACGACTAGCTAGAAACATGGTATCTATAAGTAGGGTGAGGGATGTAGGTGTAACTCCTAGATTTGAAAAGGAAATTTGTAGGATGGTTCAAGGAGAAATGGTATTGCTAATGGGAGTTCAGATTCAAATTATCCTTACAAACTATTGGGAACCACTCCCAATGATGGGTGTGATAATTTTATTTTTCCTAAAGTTGGAGATGAAGAAGGGAAGACCTTTGTTGTTTCTATAGAAAATATGAGAATGTTTCATCAAAGGCTAGGGCCTTTGATTCCTACACAATCAAGGTATGGTTAAAGTTATGTCTAGTTGCATTGTAAAACATGATTTCTATGAATTGTATTTATGGTAAATAGAACTGGGTAAAATTCTCAATACATCCTTATTTGTAAACTGCTTCCACTTGGTAGTTTGTCACACCAAACCTGATAAATTATTCTTAAAAATATGAAATCTATGAGCGTTTAATACTTTTTAGATTTTTAGATTTGTAAATTATTGTTTATTGTGTATACATGCAAATTACAATTATGTAGAAAATAGAGAACAATGAATTAAAATCTCACAATCCATGAGTTGACACAAGATGTGACTTGAGAAGCTCTTTTGGGAGAAAACGTAGTTGGAAGGTGATATTTCTCTACTCTCTTTCTATGAATAAGAAATGAATGCAAGTACAAAGAAGTAACTCATATGGCACCTATTGAGGAGGAATAAGAAGAAACCATTCCACTAACCACACCTGAAAGGGCCGAAGAGATAGTAGAACAAACTCACGAGTGAGTGGAAGACATTGAAGAACCAATAGAAGATATTGAGGGGCCAGTAGAAGGTGAGGAACTAGTTCAGAATATTGAAAGCCCAATAGAAAGCACTTAAGACTGGGCAAGTGCAACAGGGGAACAACCAATGGATGGAAACAATGAAGGACTCTTTGGTGGGGGACGTGGAGGAAGAGAAGGAAGAGGGGAGAATTCTCTCTTCACCTTGGAATTCCCTATTGAGGATTTTCCTAGAGGGGCAACTCCCATGAAAAACATCCCACTCTCAGCCCTACCTAAGTTCCATGGTTTATCATCTGAAGACCATGATGAATTTCTATTTGAGTTTGATATATTATCTAGAAGTTATGATTATGTTACTAATCCTCAAAAGTTAAAGTTATTTCCAGCAACATTAAAATTAAATGCACTAAGATGGTTCATGAGCTTCGGAGGACATGTGATCACAACATGGGAGCATATGAAGGAGAAGTCTATGACCAAATATCAAGACTATTTCTGGACAAAAGAAAGAATAGAGGAACTATTCAAGATGGTTCAGAAGGAGGACGAAAATCTGGAGGATTTCGTGGAGAGATTACAATATAATTTGCAGATATCTGACCACCCTAATATGAGTAAGGATATTCTTAAGACAATATTGTTGAAAGGGGTACGGGATGACTATCTAGACATGTTAAATATGCTTGGTAAAGGGGATATATCTAAGGAATCATATGATGAGATTGTCAACCTCGGTAAGATATGTTCAAGACGAGTAGTAAACAAACCAAAAAGTAGGGATAGTACATATTCAAGAGTCAAAAAATCAGCTAGTGGGGGAGCAACAAGAGCCAAAATAGGTAATTTACTTTAAGAATTTAAAACTGAAATGTTAAGCTCTTTTCCTTTAGAGAATGATACCTTGCAGGTTAAAAATTAGGAGGCAGAGGGAGAAGTTGCTTTCCCCATTTTTTGCCCTAAATGTAGAGAAAAACACCCACTAAAGGAATGCCCACTCGACAAGGTACCAATTTGCACCATTTGTGAGAAGGACCATGAGACGCAACAATTCCCTTCTTTACCAGGAATAAAATTAGCATTGCAACCAACTGAAGAAGAAGCCGAAGTACTCTATTTGCTAACACAAAGGAGGAAATTGAAACAATGAGGACGAGGTACAAATTTTAATATGCCATTTAATCGTTGGAATAATTATCCTTCTTTTCAAGAAAATTACCCGCCCTTCAATCAAGTGCAATACCCACCCTTCAACCAAATGAGCTTCCCATCCATGTAGCAAACAAACCCTCCCTTTGTAGATCCTACAATGTGGACTCCTTGGTATCTACAACAATCTTATTTTAATCAATGGAACTGAGGCTGGAGAGCTCACCGAATTCCATTTCCAAACCAATTCCCTCAGTATCAGCAATCTCTTTGTCTGCCATCAAATGCTCCATCGAATAATCAGAAAATGAGACCCCACCTACCTGTACAACCGAACCCTAATCCAAATAATAATAATAAAGCTGTGCAAGTCATCGATATTCAGAACCAACCTATATCTCCTATTTTCCATGTGCAGTGTAATGATATCCATTTGCGGTCTCGGAGAATAGTTGAGCCTATTATACATGATATTACTTCTTATAACTCTCATAAAGAAGAGAGAGAAAAAGATAAATCATCCAATAAGGGTGCTGAAACAGTTGAGCCACCCTCTAATAAAACTGCTGAAATAGCAGAGCCACCATTCCCTGAGTGTTTAGCTCTCACTAAGATGCCTGAGCCACCTACTTTTAACCTTCTAGGGGAACTGAAGAATCTGTATGTTAAAATTCCACTTTTGCAAGCACTCAATGCGAGAACCATTAGAGACATTTGCATCAAGAGACCTCATAGGAAAGCTAAAGATCCTCTTACAGTTCATGTGATGGGTGATATAGCTACTTTAATGTCACGAAAAACCCCTCCCATGAAATATGGTGATCTTGGTCATCCTACGGTCACAGTACAAGTAAGAAAAACTAATGTGTCACGAGTTCTAGTGATGCTATAAACATCATGACCCTTGAAACTGTATAGTTGTTACAGCTGAAGAATGTCACTAGAGAGAGACCAACTATCCTAGAGCTAACCGATCATTCCATAATCAAACCATAAGGGGTTATTGAAGACCTAATCATTTGAGTCAAATCTTGGAACTACCGAGTTGACTTTGTTGTGTTACAGACTAAAACAAAGTTGGGGGGACATCCACTGATTTTTGGAAGACCTTGGCTGGCTATGGCAGATGCCTTTATCAGCTGTAGATCGGGCTCAATGACAATTTCTAATGGATCTGAAACTAAGGAGCTCACTCTCTACCCTCATGCTACACCTATGATTAACAATGATAATCATGTATGGTTAGACTATGATAATGAGGATACTCAACCCATTTTGACCGTTGGACAAGCCTTAAACTTTGAAGACACTACCGAGGATGAAGTAATTAGTAACTTTATTTCTGAACCCTCCTCGGTTGCCTCTAAAACATATAATCAGTTAACTGCAATTTTGGAACCTGAAACACAGAAAAACCTTAAATCTGAAAATTTATCTCAAACATCAACTAATATCCCCTCTAAGAGTATAACGGTGGAAAACGAACTTCGCAAAACATTGAATATAAACCCTAACTTGACAGATGTTGAAACACAATAGTTAATGATGGTACTTCATGAAAATAAGAAAGCATTCACATGGGACTACACAGATATTAAGGGGATCTCTCCTGAATTATGTACCCATCATATTTAGATTAAGGAAGGGTCTCGACGAGTGTTTCAACCCCAGCGACGAATGAAACCCAATCTGAGGCAGATTGTTAAAGAAGAACTTCAAAAATTGCTTAATGAAGGGTTTATATATCCTATATCTCACAATGAATGGGTTTCTTCGTTGGTGATAGTACCTAAGAAAAATGTGAAATGGAGAGTATGTGTAGATTATAGAGCCTTAAACAAATAAACTCAAAAAGATCATTTCCCCTTGCCATTTATTGACCAGGTACTTGATATTTTGTGAGGAAAGAGATTCTTTTCCTTTTTAGATGGCTTTAGCGGATATAACGAGATCAAAATTTCACTCGAAGACCAAGACAAGACCACGTTTACGAGTCCATGGGGAACTTTTGCCTATGTAATGCTCCAGCAATGTTTCAAATAGCAGTGATAGGAATTTTCTCTGATATGCTTCATGACTCTTTGGAGATATTTATGTATGACTTTACTCCTTATGGTGTGACTTTTTAAGATGCATTACAAAACCTTGAGAAAGTACTTAAATGTTGTATAAAAGCCCATCTTGCCTTAAGTACTGAAAAATGTCATATGATGATGAATGAAGGAATTGTATTGGGACACTTCATTTCATTTCTAGGGATTCAAGTTGATCCATCTAAAGTGAAAGTAATTCAGACTCTTCCTATCCCCAAAACACAAAATAATGTAAGACGTTTTTGAGGACATGCTAGATATTACAGAATATTTATCAAAGATTTTTCTAAAATAGATTCTCCTTTGTTTGTGTTACTTACGAAAAATGTTGAATTTAAGTGGACTCAGGATTGCCAAAAAGCATATGATGAACTTAAACATCAGTTGTCTACAGCCCCTGTTCTAAGGGGACCTAACTGGGCATTGCCCTTTCATATATCCTCTGATGCTTCAGATACTGCAATTGGGGCTGTCTTGAGTCAAGAAGAAAACAATCTTTCTTATGCTATCTATTTCATTAGTAAGAATATGACCCCTGCTAAACTTAATTACACAGTTACCGAGAAGGAATTTTTAGGAGTCATTTATGCTATTAATAAGTTTCGACATTATATTACTGGTTACCCTGCTTTTGTTCACACTGATCACTCGACCATTAAGTATATAATGAATAAATCCATTACAAATGCCCGAGTTACCAAATGGTTATTATTACTACAAGAATTTGATATTACAAATATAGATCGACTAGGTAAAGAAAATGTAGTTGCACATTTCCTTTCTCGAATAAAAACTGATGATAATACTCCAATAGATGATTCCTTTCATGATGAATACTTATTTGCAGTACCTGCTCACTCACCTTGGTATGCAGACATTGCCAATTATTTGGTTGCACGAAAGTTACCGGTACAGTTGGACAAGTGGGTGTCTTTTTCATACAAGACTTGATCAAGAAATTCAGAGATGCATTAGAGAAGATGAGGTTTATGACATATTGAAGGCTTATCATGATGGGCCTTGTGGAGGAAATTTTGCTCATAAGAGAACATCACATAAAGTTCTTAGAATGGGTTATTATTGGCCCTCACTTTTCAAGGGTGCAAAGAAATATGTTACGGCCTATGATAGTTGTGAGAGACTGGGTCAGCCTAATCATAGAGACGAAATGCCTTTGAACCCTCAGGTAATACTTGAACCCTCTTTGGTGGGGGATGTGGAGGAAGAGAAGGAAGAGGGGAGAATTCTCTCTTCACCTTGGAATTCCCTATTGAGGATTTCCTAGAGGGGCAACTCCCATAAAAAACATCCCACTCTCAGCCCTACCTAAGTTCCATGGTTTATCATCTGAATACCATGATGAATTTCTATTTGAGTTTGATATATTATCTAGAAGTTATGATTATGTTACTAATCCTCAAAAGTTAAAGTTATTTCCAGCAACATTAAAATTAAATGCACTAAGATGGTTCATGAGCCTCGGAGGACATGTGATCACAACATGGGAGCATATGAAGGAGAAGTCTATGACCAAATATCAAGACTATTTCTTGACAAAAGAAAGAATAGAGGAACTATTCAAGATGGTTCAGAAGGAGGACGAAAATCTGGAGGATTTCGTGGAGAGATTACAATATAATTTGCAGATATTTGACCACCCTAATATGAGTAAGGATATTCTTAAGACAATATTGTTGAAAGGGGTACGGGATGACTATCTAGACATGTTAAATATGCTTGGTAAAGGGGATATATCTAAGGAATCATATGACGAGATTGTCAACCTTGGTAAGATATGTTCAAGACGAGTAGTAAACAAACCAGAAAGTAGGGATAGTACATATTCAAGAGTCCAAAAATCAGCTAGTGGGGGAGAAACAAGAGCCAAAATAGGTAATTTACTTTAAGAATTTAAAACTGAAATGTTAAGCTCTTTTGCTTCAGAGAATGATACCTTGCAGGTTAAAAAGTAGGAGGCAGAGGGAGAAGTTGCTTTTCCCATTTTCTGCCCTAAATGTAGAGAAAAACACCCACTAAAGGAATACCCACTCGACAAGGTACCAATTTGCACCATTTGTGAGAAGGACCATGAGACGCAACAATTCCCTTCTTTACCAGGAATAAAAGTAGCATTAAAACCAACTGAAGAAGAAGCCGAAGTAGTCTATTTGCTGACACAAAGGAGGCAATTGAAACCATGAGGACAAGGTACAAATTTTAATATGCCATTTAATCGTTGGAATAATTATCCTTCTTTTCAAGCAAATTACCCGCCCTTCAATCAAATGCAATACCCACCCTTCAACCAAATGAGCTTCCCATCCATGTAGCAAACAAACCCTCCCTTTGTAGATCCTACAATGTGGACTCCTTGGTATCTACAACAATCTTATTTTAATCAATGGAACTGAGGCTAGAGAGCTCACCAAATTCCACTTCCAAACCAATTCCCTCAGTATCAACAATCTCTCTGTCTGCCATCAAATGCTCCATCGAATAATCAGAAAATGAGACGCCACCTACCTGTACAACCGAACCCTAATCCAAATAATAATAATAAAGCTGTGAAAGTCATCGATATTCAGAACCAACCTATATCTCCTATTTTCCATGTGCAGTGTAATGATATCCATTTGCGGTCTTAGAGAATAGTTGAGCCTATTATACATGATATTACTTCTTATAACTCTCATAAAGAAGAGAGAGAAAAAGATAAATCATCCAATAAGGGTGCTGAAACAGTTGAGCCACCCTCTAATAAAACTGCTGAAATAGCGGAGCCACCATTCCCTGAGTGTTTAGCTCTCACTAAGATGCCTGAGCCACCTGCTTTTAACCTTCTAGGGGAATTGAAGAATTTGTATGTTAAAATACACTTTTGCAAGCACACAGAGATGTACCAATTTATGCGAGAACCATTAGAGACATTTGCATCAAGAGACCTCATAGGAAAGCTAAAGATCCTCTTAAAGTTCATGTGTTGGGTGATCTAGCTACTTTAATGTCACGAAAAACCCCTCCCATGAAATATGGTGATCTTGGTCATGCTACGGTCACAGTACAAGTAAGAAAAACTATTGTGTCACGAGTTCTGGTGATGCTATAAACATCATGACCCTTGAAACTGTACAGTTGTTACAGCTGAAGAATGTAACTAGAGAGACACCAACTATCCTAGAGCTAACCGATCATTCCATAATCAAACCATAAGGGGTTATTGAAGACCTAATCATTTGAGTCGAATCTTGGAACTACCGAGTTGACTTTGTTGTGTTACAGAATAAAACAAAGTTGGGGGGACATCCACTGATTTTGGGAAGACCTTGGCTGGCTACGGCAGATGCCTTTATCAGCTGTTGATCGGGCTCAATGACAATTTCTAATGGATCTGAAACTAAGCAGCTCACTCTCTACCCTCATGCTACACCTATGATTAACAATGATAATCGTGTATGGTTAGACCACGATAATGAGGATACTCAACCCATTTTGACCATTGGACAAGCCTTTAACTTTGAAGACACTACGGAGGATGAAGTAATTAGTAACTTTATTTCTGAACCCTCCTCGGTTGCCTCTAAAACATATAATCAGTTAACTGCAATTTTGGAACCTGAAACACAGCAAAACCTTAAATCTGAAAATTGATCTCAAACATCAACTAATATCCCCTCTAAGAGTATAACGGTGGAAATCGAACCTCGCAAAACATTGAATACAAACCCTAACTTGACAGATGTTGAAACACAATAGTTAATGAGGGTACTTCATGAAAATAAGAAAGCATTCACATGGGACTACACAGATATGAAGGGGATCTCTCCTGAATTATGTACCCATCATATTTAGATTAAGGAAGGGTCTCGACGAGTGTGTCAACCCCAGCGACGAATGAAACCCAATCTGAGGCAGATTGTTAAAGAAGAACTTCAAAAATTGCTTAATGAAGGGTTTATATATCCTATATCTCACAATGAATGGGTTTCTTCGTTGGTGATAGTACCTAAGAAAAACGTGAAATGGAGAGTATGTGTAGATTATAGAGCCTTAAACAAATACACTCAAAAAGATCATTTCCCCTTGCCATTTATTGACCAGGTACTTGATATTTTGTGAGGAAAGAGATTCTTTTCCTTTTTAGATGGCTTTAGCGGATATAACGAGATCAAAATTGCACCCGAAGACCAAGACAAGACCACGTTTACGAGTCCATGGGGAACTTTTGCCTATGTAATGCTCCAGCAATGTTTCCAATAGCAGTGATAGGAATTTTCTCTGATATGCTTCATGACTCTTTGGAGATGTTTATGTATGACTTTACTCCTTATGGTGTGACTTTTTAAGATGCATTACAAAACCTTGAGAAAGTACTTAAATGTTGTATAGAAGCCCATCTTGCCTTAAGTACTGAAAAATGTCATATGATGATGAATGAAGGAATTGTATTGGGACACTTCATTTCATTCCTAGGGATTCAAGTTGATCCATCTAAAGTGAAAGTAATTCAGACTCTTCCTATCCCCAAAACACAAACTAATGTAAGACGTTTTTGAGGACATGCTAGATATTACAGAATATTTATCAAAGATTTTTCTAAAATAGATTCTCCTTTGTTTGTGTTACTTACGAAAAATGTTGAATTTAAGTGGACTCAGGATTGCCAAAAAGCATCTGATGAACTTAAGCATCAGTTGTCTACAGCCCCTGTTCTAAGGGGACCTAACTGGGCATTGCCCTTTCATATATCCTCTGATGCTTCAGATACTGCAATTGGGGCTATCTTGAGTCAAGAAGAAAACAATATTTCTTATGCTATCTATTTCATTAGTAAGAATATGATCCCTGCTAAACTTAATTACACAGATACCGAGAAGGAATTTTTAGGAGTCATTTATGCTATTAATAAGTTTCGACATTATATTACTGGTTACCCTGCTTTTGTTCACACTGATCACTCGACCATTAAGTATATAATGAATAAATCCATTACAAATGCCCGAGTTACCAAATGGTTATTATTACTACGAGAATTTGATATTACAATTATAGATCGACTAGGTAAATAAAATGTAGTTGCACATTTCCTTTCTCGAATAAAAACTGATGATAATACTCCAATAGATGATTCCTTTCATGATGAATACTTATTTGCAGTACCTGCTCACTCACCTTGGTATCCAGACATTGCCAATTATTTGGTTGCACGGAATTTACCGGTACAGCTGGACAAGTGGGTGTCTTTTTCATACAAGACTTGATCAAGAAATTCAGAGATGCATTAGAGAAGATGAGGTTTATGACATATTGAAGGCTTATCGTGATGGGCCTTGTGGAGGACATTTTGCTCATAAGAGAACATCACATAAAGTTCTTAGAATGGGTTATCATTGGCCCTCACTTTTCAAGGGTTCAAAGAAATATGTTAGGGCCTATGATAGTTGTGAGAGAATGGGTCAACCTAATCATAGAGACGAAATGCCTTTGAACCCTCAGGTAATACTTGAACCTTTTGAAAGATGGGCTCTATAATTTATAGGACCCATTAATCCCCCATCCAATCAAAAAGTTTATATATTGGTTTGTACAGATTATATGACTAAATGGGTGGAAACTAAGGCACTTATTAGAGCTAATGAGGAATATGTTTTAACCTTTCTATTTGAAGAAATCTTTGTTAGGTTTGGAGTGCCTAGAGAGCTAGTCAGAGATGGAGGACCCCTTTCAGTTCTCATGGTTTTAAAGATACACTTCAGAAATATCATATTAATCATAAAATGACTACACCCTACCATCCCCAAGCCAATGGTCAAGTGGAATGTACAAATAAAGTCATAGAAGCCATTTTCATAAAAACAGTAAAAGAGAATAGAAAGGATTGGTTTCAAAGGCTTCCTGAAGCATTATGGGCTTACAGAGCTACTTGGAGGAACACCACAAGTTTTTCACCTTATGAATTATTTTATGGCAAAAGTGTTGTTTTTCCTGTGGGATTTGAAATTAAAACCTTAAGAATTGCTTTAGCTATTAATATTGACTTGTGTGATGCACAAACAGCTAGGTTGCAGTAGCTTCAGGAATTAGATGAAAAGAGTTTGGATGACATCCATCAAACAACTATGATCCAACAACAACAAACCAGGTGGCATGATAAAACTATTAAGCATAAGCAGTTCCAAAAAGGTAATTGGGCTTTATCGTATGATTCTCGGTTTGAAAATTTTCAAGGAAAACAACGAACAAGGTGGTTGGGACCTTATGAGATAGATATTGTTTTTCCAAATGGTACAGTAAGGCTCCTGACAATTGATGACTCTAGAACACCATTGCTAGTGAATGGGTATCGGCTCCATTTGTACCAACAACCCATTTCTAAAGAGGATTTTAAGGCCACTTGCATGGGAGATTCATATTATATCTTTTTAGGGGAGCCTACTACCCCTCATTGCATTTAATCTTTGGATTATATATTTCTTAGTAGATTAGAATATTTTAAATAATAATCCATGTCAAGGGTTGCCATGTTACAATTTATTATTTTGCATGTCTTAGATTGGGAGGCTCACTCAAAAGAACAATTGTATTGCAAGCGGGATCCAATTTCATTGTCGGAAAAATTGTGAGGTCCATACCTTCATGGTCTCCTACTCACCCTTCATGGTCCACACCTTATCCTTGTTCTTATGCACCTCAGTATCCTCCCCAACTTGCCAATAAGCCATTTCAGCCATATGTTTCTACACGTCCTCAGGGTAATACCCCATCACAATGTTGGAGGCCTCAATTCAACCAACCTCCTACTTTACTACCTCCATCTCCATCTCAACCACAACTCATTCATCTTGTTCCACCTAAGAAACCTCAGATGTCTACTTAACCAAATTTGAACCCAAACAACAAGAAGGAATAACAGGTCTATAATGGAGAGACATCCTACTCTACATATGATATGGAGATTCAAGAAATTATCCCGAGGTCTAGAAGAGTGCTAGGAGATAACCATCCTCCATCTCCACCTGAGGACTTTGAAGAATAAACAGAAGAGAGTGTTCCTAAAGCCAATCCACCTCCTTTTTCTGAAATATTGATCCATCCTAACCAGCACACCCCATAAGAGACTAAAATTCTAGGAGAATTGAAAAACTTGTGTGTTAAAATCCCACTCCTCCAAGCTATCAAGGATTTTCCCATCTACAATAATCTTATAAAAAAGAAATGCTTCAAACATCATGGTGGGAGAAAGAAGGACACCCCTACCATCAATGTCATTGGTCAATTGTTTGAACTAATGTTGGGGAGAGTGAATTGCCGAAAGTATCTAGACCCTGGAAGTCCTATAGTAGATGTGCACATTGATGAAATCATTGTTCCCCACACCTTGATTGATCTTGTGGTTTCCATGAATCTGATGAATAAGGAAACCATGCTAAAACGAAACCTCAAAGGATCTTTGAGAAAGACCACAATAGTTCTACAACTTGCAAACAATTCCACAATGGCTCCTGAGGGAGTTCTTAAGGATGTAATGGTCTCTACTCATTGTTGGAAGTATTCTGTTTATTTCCTAGTTCTTGTAGAAAATCTTGTAGATCCAAAAGCTAATGCAATTTTCTAAAGCAAGAGACAAGAATCTACTTCTACTGTTTACAATGGAAGCCCATCAACATCGAGGTAACAATAATCAATAGAGGAAGATAATCAAAGGCACTTAACACAATAAATATCCTCGGAAATCCACAACTCAAAAGCCCACTATCTATTTCAAAAATCAAGATGAAATTACAATGCTTGTTCTCTCTAGAACAATCCTATCACCCAACAAATTCAATCTCCAACTCATAAGAAAGCTTCAAGAAAGATCTTAGCCTCTTCACAAGCTCTCCAAGTCTCTATTCCAATGTGTAATTGCTATGAAGGATAGCTTATATTTAAACGAAAATAAAGCCTCTAAAAATTTCCCAATCCCTCAAGGATCAGTTCTTGAATGCATGCACTATCAGTGCAACTCAGAAAAATCTAAAACAAATAGTACAATGTCCCTGAACTCTAGTCTCAATTGGTTCTTTCTCATAAGTAAATCCTTGAAACTTCACTTTCTCTTTCGGTTTATACGATAATCCAAACTGAGTAGTACCTATGGGTATCCCAATACAACCTGGTAGGCCTAGCCATTGCGTGAATAAGTTGGTTAACTTCATAACACATATTCAGTTGTGTTCTCCCCAAGTACATGAGTGAACCCACAAGCTGCCTGTAAATAGTAGCATCCATTACTTCCGCTAAAATAGCATCCTCCTTCCTCCAATTACCATATAGAGGAATCTCCATGGGCTTACTTCTCTCCATGCGAAATCTCCTGAGTAGCTCATTGGCATACTTTCCTTCAGATATAAACAAATCCCCATCTCCCTCCCATACGTCCATGCCAAGAAAGTAATGCATGAGCCCTATGTCCTTCATCTCAAACTCTCTTGATAGGCCCTCCTTGTAAATTTTGATGAGCTTCTCATCACGTGTGAGTATAAGATCATCTACATAAATTACAATGATCAACAACTTAACTTCCACCACTATGTGATACAGGTTCACATCCGCTTCACTCTTCGTGAACCCCAACCTAATGAAGTAGCTATCTATCCTAGTGCACCAAGAAAGAGGTGCTTTATTTAGCCCATATAGTGCTCTCTTCAGTCGGCAAACATGCGACTCATGGCCCAAGGTTTCAAAATATTTGGGTTGCTCTATATACACCTCTTGCTCAATCATGCCATTGAGGAAGGTAGTCTTCACATCCATTTGATGGATCTTCCAACCCATCTATGTTGATAGTTTCAAAATAGATTTGATTAACAACTACCTCGCAATAGGAGAAAAGGTCTCATCATAGTCAATCCCCTCTACCTGTGAAAAGCCATGGGCGAGAAATATGGCCTTACGCTTCTCCACACTACCAACTACAACTTCCTTTACCTTGTAAAGCCAATGAGAGCTCACAACTGACTAGTCCTTCTGTCTCGGGACCACATCCCAAACATTGTTTCAAACTATGGAGTCATACACCTCCACCATCACATCAACCTAAGCTGGTTGTTGCACTACTTCCTAAAAGGAAGATAGCTCTATCACAAAACATGCACCCATATGTGCCATGTATCCATTGTACATCTTTGGTGACCCCCTCTGTCTGCACTGAGAAGAGGTCACTCTCACATTCTCCCATGCATCATCCAACAATCTGTGAGCCTCTCTAGTGCGCTTTCTTCCTTCTCTAGAAGACACTACCTCAGTGTTTGTCTCCACTCTCTGAACCTCTACATGTGGCTACATCACATCAATCTGAGGCGCCACAACCTTAGGATATAAAAGCTTCTCATTCGCATGTAGCACAAGCTCCCTCTTAAGAGATACTTGCATGGTCTTCTCCTCATCGAACCCGATTTCCCTGCGAACCACGGTCATCCGACTAGTCGACATGTACACTTGATAGTTGTTGGGTGTATTAGTGTACCCCACAAATATCCCCAACTATGTTGTTGGCTCAAGCTTCTTCCATGCATCTTTAGTGATGTGACAATAAATTGATGACCGAAAAATCTTGAAGTGACCAACATGTGGCCTCTTAACAAAATAAGCCTCCTTTGGTGTCTTCATCTCAAGTATCTGATGTGGGGTACAATTCTGATCATAAACCACTGCGTTGCATACCTCAACCCACATGTATAGTGATAGGCCCTGATTTTGCAACATCGCCCTTGCTTCCCCTACTATGCTATTGTATTTCCTCTTGGAAACCCCATTTTGTTGAGGATTGTGAGGTTTTGTCAATTCTCATTTAATACCTTCCGTTGCATAGAAGTTCTTGTACTCATTAGAGACATGCTCGCAACCATTATCACTCTGTAGAGCTTTAACCTTCTTGCCAGACTCTTTCTCTACCAATTCTCTAATCTCACGAAACTTTGTGAAAGTTTGATCCTTTTTCTGCATAAAAAATACCCAACATTTATGAGAATAGTAATCAACAAATGTATTTGGCTGTGGATGCTGTCGAGAATTGTTCACACACATCTGAATGGACTCTCTCTAGAATAGAATTTTCTCAACTGTCTATGTCTCCAAAGGAAGACTTGGTGTATTTTTGCAAAGTACAACCCTTCCATGTATCAACTTGTTGAAGCGTACCTTTGGGACGAACAGTAGAGATTTTATACAATATCTTGAAAGCCCCATGATGCAAGTGGCCCAATTCCCTGTGCCGCAAATCGTCGTTGTCTCGGCTCAACATCTTTTCCACTTTTGAACTCAAATTAACACAACCCTCTACCTCTATCTTACAGAGATTCTGAGCTCGAATCCATATATTCTTTACCTGACCCATGACTATATATTTAAAGAACGCATTTCCTTTCAAGAATATCACATAATAGCCTCTATTCTCAAGCATGGCAATGGATACCAAGTCCTTCATTAATACGGGTGCATGCATAACATTCTTCAAGGTGAGTGGAGCCACATGCTCCCTCTGAAAATTAATAGTGCCAACACTAATAACTTTATACTTACTGTCATCACCCATCTTGATATGCATATTGAGATCATTCTCCCACAGTTTACACTATACTTACTATCATCACCAATCTCGATATGCATCTTGAGATATTTCTCCCACAGTTCATACTATACTTACCATCATCACCCATCTCGATATGCATCTTGACATATTTCTCCCACAGTTCACTAAATAACTCTTTGTCGCTAGTCATGTGGAAAGAAGCTCCACTCCTTAGGTACGAGACACTTGCCATCATTTAAGACACCATGTATGCAATGACGGAAAATTCCAATTTGAATTGGGAGATCAAAGTCTCACCGACTACTCCTCCTAAGAGCTTCTCCCTGGACTTCTTCAATGGAAAATTTGGAGCAAAATGAAAGCATTTAACTTTTGTCATGTCCTTTTTTCTTGCCTACATGATAAGAATCTGATTTGGAATGGGGAATTTTACCTTTCCCCTTCCTTGCATTAATTGCTAAGGCACAATTATCTTCATCATGAGTCTTTGATGAAGAGCCATCCTTGGTGTTCCTCCTGATCTCATCCTGCATCAAATTTGACCATAATCGTTCCCAATATGGTAGCTTCTCTCGACCAATTAACATATTCTTGATAACTATGCCAACTCTTTAGAATTCCAAGAAGAGCAGGGCTCAACATATCCTCCTTAGCAACCATGAGTCCATCTTGATTTTATGAAGTTTATCCTTTAGTGCAAAATTCCTTTAATCACTGTTATTCTGATACAAATCCGTCAATGTTTTCCACATATCATGTAGGGTTTCCTTTCCATGGAGTCTCAAGATAATATGATCTCAACCTCCCTCAAGGATTATGCACCTTGCCTTTGCGAGAGACTTCTTCCACTCGACCTAGCTTTGTGCATCAACAACTGTTGGCTTAGGAATTTCTTGTTCAACAAATTCCTTCAAGCCATTGTCCTCTAGTACATCCTTCATCATGTTCCTCTAGGCTATGAAATTTGAGATTCCTTCCAAGGCATACTCAAGCCTCAACCCATGGAATGCCATCTGTCAATCCTAAAGTATGTATGCAAATTTGACTTTCAGTTGTAACCGAGAAACTCAAAACTTCGAAACCTCCTCTAGAGAGTTTATTTTAAGTCAACAATATCTTCCTTCTCTGAACTCCAATTTTGCCAATTATTTTTTTGAATTTGGGTATATTCTCCCAAGGATTCCAAATATTCAATTTATTTTTGAAATTTTTGCACATAAATTCTCAGATATTCTCTGCAAACTCTGAGCCCCAAAAAAAACCTTGCTTTGATATCATGTCGAATGTACTATGTAGATTCACAAGCTAATGCAATTTTCTAATGTAAGAGACAATAATCTAGTTCTACTCTTTACAACAGAAGAAAATAGAGATCGAGCAAACAATAATTGACAAGAGGAAGAACATCAATGGCACATAAAACAATAAATATTAGGGAAAGCCGTAACTAAAATCCCCACTATCTATTTTTTATCAATCCCGAAAATCAAGATGAAATTAAAATTCTTTTTCTCCATATAAAAATCCTAGCACCACACAAATTAAATATCCAACTCATAAGCAAGCTCAAGGCCAAACCTTAACCTCTTCACAAGCTCTCCAAGTCTCTATTCCAATGAGTAATTCCTATGAATGATAACTTGTATTTAAATGGAAATAAAGCCTCTAAAAACTGCACAAACCCTCAAGGATCAGTTCCTTAATGCATGCACTATCACTGCAACTTAGAAAAATCTGAAACAAATAATACACTATCCTCGCACTCTAGTCTCAAATGGGTTTTTCTCATGATTGACATGCATGAGTTTTTGATGAGTAAATATTTAGTGAACTAGACTATCACTAGTGGAGTTCATTAGTGTCACCACTGACTGTTAACACACTATTAGTCCTCTAAATCATTTTTAGAACTAATTTAACTGAACTGATTCATGAAACCGAGTCTTCTATTTTACAACTCACAATTAACTCAAACTAGACTCCTAGAAAGTAGGGAGAACATACACATGACGACAAAAAGACTTCCAACTCGAATTTTGTAAGTTAAGTGAGTTTAATAAAGGTAACTAAGTAATTTTAGGTTGCTATTGCCATTTCTCAATAGTTCTCTAGCCCAAGACCAAATTCAATGGCTACCCTCTCATCTTTGGAAGACCATGGCTAGCCAAGGATGATGCTTACATAAGTTGCACAGCTAGGAACATGACCATTAACAATAGGAATTTGTCCAAACGATTGGTATTGTACCCTCCTACTCAACCATCAATTGAGCATGACTAGCCCCTATGGTTGGAAGAGGAGTAATATGAAGGGTATCATACTACATCCCATCCAATCTGTACCTTAGATGTTGTCATAGGAAGGGGACAACATGATGAAGATAACCTCATTGACTAAATCCTCCAGAACCAGGCCCCCAACACCATGCCTCTTGATGACCGTGTGAAGGAATATGAGGGTAATCCTTGGAATGAGTTATGCCTAGTGGACCCAAGTCTTTCACATGTAAAAATTGTAGAATTTGGTGTCTCAGCATGTTACATAAATTGTCTTCTTGGTTGGCTCAGAGAGAGGGATTGGTCATCCCAATAAATAAAAATATAAATAAAAGTGGAGCTATTATAAATAAATAAAACATATTTTTATACTTCAAAGTTATGGTAAATAAATAAAAATATAAATAAACTAGAGGTATGGTAAATGAACAAAACCTCTTTTTATATTTAGTCCATAACCGTGTTTTTATTTAAGAAGGCTCAAAAAAGAAGTTTTACTGAAGTGAATTCTATGGGTGAGATACCATATTTATTAAAGAGGTACGTTAAATTAATAAAAATATAAATAAACTAGAGGTATGGTAAATAAATAAAACGTTTTTTTTATATTTACTCCATAAGTCACCTTATATTTAAGGACACACAAAGGTGTGGGTGTAAATAAATAAAAATATAAATAAAGTGGAGGTATGGTAAATAAATAAAACCTCTTTTTATACTTAGTCCAATCGTAAGGGAAATAAATAAAAATATAAATAAACTAGAGTTATGGTAAATAAATAAAACCTCCTTTTATATTTAGTCCATAACTCTCTTTCTATTTAAGAAGGCTCAAAAAAGAGGTTTTATTTAAGTGAATCCTATGGGCCAAATTCTATATTTCTAAAAGAGGTATGGTAAATTAATAAAAATATGAATAAATGAGAGGTATGGTAAATAACTAAAACATTTTTTTATATTTACTCCATAAGTCACCTTATATTTAGGTGAAGCCTATGGGCCAAATTATTATTAGTACCATGAAAAAAACATTATTAACCCTAATATTAGTATTAATAAAAATAAAGATTGCACATCGTATTGACCCATGGTATTCACATGAAATGTAGCGTATTTAAATGAGGGAATTAGACCATGATAGATCTATCTTTACTCTCGATCTACTAAGCCCCCTCCCATGGTATTCACATGAAATGTAGCGTATTTAAATGAGGGAATTAGACCATGATAGATCTATCTTTACTCTCGATCTACTAAGCCCCGAGAGGGATCAAATATCTTGATATGATCCCTCTCTCGGCTTGGTAGATCAAGAGTAACAATGGATCTTGTAATTTAATGTCACTTAAACATTTTATCTTGGTTAAAATAGAAAAATAAAATAAAAATCAATTATTAATTTTATTAATTTTTATAAATTACTAATATTAATTTTTAAGCTCGAGGTTTATGATAACCCATGGTATTGACCCATGGTATTCATGTGTGCATAGACTATTTAAAGGGGAAATTCTATCAGCTTAGATCCATCTTAATTTCGGGTCTACAAAGCCGTGAGAGGGATAAATAGATTTCATCCCTCTAAGAGTGTTAGATGTGGAGTTAAGATGGACATAGGTTGGTTTTTATGATAATGAAGATATTGAATAGACTTAGGAAATTATATTGTAAAAAAATCTTAAGGTGAATGGTTAAAGCTACCTTTAGTCACTTTACAAAATTTAGTAAAAACTATCAATATCTCCATTAATATTGGTTTTTATAATTTAGCAAAAAAAAATTCAAAGCAATGAAATCTTATCACTCTTTCCTCATCACAGTGAGAGAAGAGAGATAGTCGCTTGCCAGATTCCCCACCATTTTTCAAACGTTCTCAATATGATATCTTCATAAAATAGTTAAGGTACTAATATTGGATTAGTTGTTTGAAAAATATGTTGGTTTGTACAACCTTTCATCTTCTTTGTTATTCTTAGTTTGTCGTAATGATTTGTAGGGGTTGGGCCACTACACCATATTGTCCTAAAAGGCACACATTGTGCATCAAAAAGGAAATTAATCAACATGTTACAATGTTGTTAAAAAATGCAAGAGGTATGAAGGTAGTGAGTTATGCTAATAAGAAATTTAGATTGGGATAGACGTAATTAAATTTTATTATTTAATCGAATATTTCCAATTAAAATAATAGTAAATCTACATTTATATATTTATTTATTGATTGGGAGGCTTATGGACAACGGTCACCTCTTTCCATTAGATCCCCTTTAGGCATTTGGGATACCTACTACTTTCCTATATTATATAGTTGGGGCTTGCTACGTGTTGATGTGTTGGAGTAAACAAACTTGATGTTTTTTTTTTTATCTAGTAGTTGGAGTCTATGGAATAAGAAAGAAGTTTGATAGCTTGACAAAAGTGGTAAAGAAAATATTAATCTCTCCTACCTTGATATAGCTGGTGGTTAAGATCAACACCTACAAGAACTTTGTTGTGGAATATGATCAAAACTAATAGAAGGATATCAAAGAGTGACAAACACGGCCACTGAAACTCGTAACATTTTTTATAGGAAGAGAAAATTATGTTTCTTTTTCCCAAACATGTATGTTAGTATATTACACTTTAATGAATATGTTTTCCTATTATCATATATGGTTTCATATTTTGACAAAACATTTGCCAAGATTTGTTTTATTATTAAGTGAAATATTTTCGAAAATCTTACAATATTTTATAATTCAGTGAAATATTCGCCATGACTTTACAAGATAATATAATGTGGTGAGAGATTTGCCAAAAAAATTATATATAAATATTATATTATTGATAAAATCGCCTCCCATTTTTCCTATGTATCATGGGTATTCGCCCATTTATTATACATGTAAATTTAGGGTGGTTCTTAAAATTTTCCCTTAGTGTCCCAAGTTTTGACAATTCCAACATTTGACTTTGGAATAGTCCTTCTCCTTGTTCTCCTGCTTTCCTTTACCTTTTCCTTTGCCTCCACTACAAGAATTTTGGTTCTTTGCTTTTCCCTTCTTGCCTCTTGCTAACAATGCCACATTATCATCCTCCTTCACCTCTTTGGTTGCCCCAAGATGGTTTTTTATGATCTCATTCTAAATGCAATAATTCCACAACCTATCCCATCTCGGAAGGCTTTCCTGTGCAACAATTCCATCCACAAAATTCTCCCAAGTCTTGGGAAGACCATTCAAAGCAATCCTCACCAATTGAGTGGGCGAAATGATCTCACTTACTACTCTCGACTCATCTCTCACTAAAGTGCTCTTTGTGAGGTATGTTGCAGCACTGTTAGTCATAGCCATGTTAATGGCCTTCAGTTTCTCCTTTAGGACCATTTTTGTATTTTCAATTGAGCTTTGGTAAAGACTTGTCAAGGCTGTCCACATCTCATGCGCATAAGTCTTTCCTCTTACATGAGGAATGACATGATATTTGACTCCTTCAAGAATCAATCTTTTTACCTTAGCATTCTTTTTGTTAAACTCTGCCAACTATACACGTTCATGAGTTACTGCTACTCGATTTTGTGTGGTATTTACCATAATGCCCGAGATTCCTCCTTCCTCAAAGATGCTCTAGATTCTTTCCTTCTATGCACTGTAGTTGTTCTGACCATCCAACCTATCTTCAACTCTCAAACCAAAAGACATGTTTCATTGTCCTACCAAACTGAATTTTTCAAATATGTGGCAAAGGTTTCTATTTTCTGTGTAAAAATAAGCTTGCTGTGATTTTCACTTTGTTGTCCCAAACTACACTTTTCAACCAAAAGCTCTGATACCATGAATAACTTCAACCCCCACTCCGTTTATCAATTTTCCTTATCACACCATGCATTTATCTTTAAATCTAAGCATGATAGAAATTATAAAACCTAGAAATGACCCTATTTTTTAAAAAAGTGTGGCGCTATTATAGGGATCACCTTGAATTAGGATTTAGAGGTGGACATGGTTTTTTAGGTTTCTTCCGTGTAATAGTTATTTTTTTCTTAATGAATAACAAGATTTTTGTCGTGGTTATGATCCTAAAATGGATAAAGTTCTTTTAACTTTATTTTTTTCCCATGGTTTTGTAATTATTATGTTCTTATTTCTCATTTCTTTCTTGGCTCAAGGTTACCGTGTTTATATGTCTGAAAATATTTTTACATTTCTTCTGAACACATTAAACCCAACTATCTTGGTCCAAGTTGACATGCTTTTAATTTTGTTTAACATTTAAGTGAACTATAGCATATTGGGCCCTTTGTCAATCTTGAGGTTAAGGCTCAAATTTTTCCCTTTATGTTGACTTAAATTACTCACACTCTAGGCGGCCTAATAGATGGGATGTTGTTCGCTAATACATGAATATTATACATGGCATTAGTGTTGGGACGGGGTAAGGCTAAGTTTAATGAGTATCACAATACTTTATCTACAATCTTAAATTTCCCATTGACCTTAAACATCCCGAGGAAACTAAATGAGGAATTCTAGGAAACAAAATGCCCAAGTTAGGCATAGAGTTAGGGTTCGGGACAATGTTTGTTTCCTCCTTCTTAAGATGCAATATTTATTTAGAATAGTAGTGACCTATTGGATTTTGAGATAGTTTATTCCCCTTGTTGTGTTGATTGAATTTCTATCACTATTTGAAGGAACTCATTTGAAACATTTTATATACATCTATGGTAAACTTTAGTTTTCAACATATTATTGCCTCACTTTCATGGCTCAAGGTTTCCCTATTTACATGTATGAAAATAGTTTTACATTTGTTTTGAAAACATTAAACCCCACAATCTTGTTCCACCGCTAACATGATTTTAATTTTGTTGAACATTTAAGTGAAATATAGCATATTGGGCCCTTTATCAATCTTGATGCTAAGGTTCAAAATTTTCCCTTTATGTTGACTTAAATTACTAGCACTCTAGGAAGTGTAAATTATAGGATGTTTTTAACTAATATGTGAATACCATGCATGGAATTAGTCTTGAAGTGGGCAAGGCTAAGTTTAATGAGTGTCACAATACTTTATCTGCAATTTTAAATTTCCCAACGAGCTTAAACATCATGAGAAAACTAAATGACGAATTATAAGAAACAAAATACCCAAGTTAAACATAGAGATTAGGGCTTGGGACAATTTTTTCTTCCTCCCTTTTAGCATGCAATATTTATTTAGAATAGTAATTAGCTCTTAGAGTTCTTGAATTGCATCATTCTCCATGGAAAATTTCTCTCATCAAATTATTTATAGTGAGTGTAGAGCATGGAGTGAGATTATGATTCACTTTTACAAGTGATCACATTTTTTTCTTCTGTTTATGGCTAGCAGCCTCCTTTAAGTAGCTTGAGTTTCTTCCATGATCATAGGCAACGGTTGCTTAAGCTTGTGCAAAAATTAATGTATTAATTCATACACTACCCTATTTACATTATTGATTGAAATTTTCCCTTTAAAAGTACAAGGCGTTTTAACACAAAGGTTGAACTCATCACACCGAGAGCTATAATGACAAAATAATTGATGCTATAAACTTAGAACTTTAGGAATGTGCAAGAAATTTGAAACATTTCTAGTTCATTTCATGAAAGTTATTTCTCTTGTTTCATATTTTATTAATATTTGATGCATTTAGATCAATTTCTTTCTCCCAAGCGCAAAAATGGTAATAGAGTTTGTTTATCTTAGAGTTACACAGACAAAATGGCTTGTTACCAAGATGGATGTCACTTTTCCATGGATTTGTTTTACTGTCTGGATATCTCCTCATAACCTGAAGTGAGGCATTGAGGCTTGAAACAATTAGTGCAATGTTCATTTGTCGAATCCATGGGATAGAACCTAGTGAGTTTATTTTAATTAAAGGTACAATTTAGAGTAGCAAAGTCTTATTATAGGTGGCAAACATTACAATTTTTAATTTTGGCCAAGAAACATTGATTTTCAATTAGTTTTAAAATATTTAAATAGATTCTATGCAGTTTATTAAAGTTTTGAAAAAAAAATATTAAATTGAATATTTTGAAAATCGAAAATTAATTATTATTTTTTTAAAGGTTAAACTATTTTTCCCTCATCAAGTATTTTTTAAGTGCTACTTTTTGGAAAGTTTTTAGATCTAGTTTATCTAGAATCTAGTAGGGATTCATTGAAATTACAAGTTTGACATGTGAACTCTTCATAATTGATGTGTTTGGTGGGTTTATGAGTGTGTTGAATCCATATATGTAGTCAAAAAAAAGTTTAAACAACACAAATCAAGATTTGACAATAATTTTTGTTGCTGGATTTCCGCCATAAATCCTCCCAAAACTCCAAAACCTCACACTATTCCATTTCTAATCGGTTGATGACTATTTTTATGTGGTTTTAAATTGAATTTCAGATATAAAAATTATATTAAGAAATAAAAAGTCTAAATTTTGTTTTACCAAGTATTATATGGAGTTGTCTATAATGCTACTTTTTGGAGATTCAGGTGACGGAATCCTGTGGAAGAAATTGAGGTTAAATATTGATTTTCTAAAGTTAAAATGGTTTTTTAACTTCATATTTGGATTCAACACCATGAAAAACCCTCAGACTCTTTGATTGTGCAGAAACTAGCTAGATCAAACTTGGGATTCCAATAAATTGATGCGAGATTTTGACTGGAAAAAGCCACCGGAAAGGCTTTCAAAAAGTCCCATTATAGACAACTAGGTTTTATATTAATTTAGGGTTTGTTACAATAGTATGGTCCAATACCGTAGCTTGTCAATACCACTTGAGCTAAAAACATAATTCACTTAAAATTAAAATATTTTATAACTTAGGGTTTGTTACAATACCATGGACCAATACAATACTATGGTCCAATACAATAGCTTATCAATACCACTTGCACAAAAACCATAATTCATTTAAAATTAAAACATTTTATGATTTAAAGTTTGTTACAATACCAAGGACCAATACCACTCCGCAAAAACCATAATTCATATAAAATTATAATATTTTATAACTTAGAGTTTGTTACAATACCATGGACCAATACAGCAGCTTATCAATACCACTTGCACCAAAACCATAATTCATTTAAAATTAAAATATTTTATGATTTAAATTTTGTTTCAATACCAAAGACCAATACCACTCGCGAGAAACCATAATTCATATAAAATTATAATATTTTTAACAAAACCATTATAATATTTATTTGTAGAGATATAAAATATCAATTATAGTCTTTCGTGGTTCGGAGCAATGGAATGCCTGTTTCATTTTGTTTCATTTCATGTCCTGGTTTTGCAATTAATAAATATAAATATATAATAAACCATTTAATTATGAAATATGTCGGTCTTGGTCCTCTTCCTCCTTATATAAGCTTAGCTTTAGAAGAAGCAGAGCCAATATTTCATTGTCACTAATCAATATTTTCTTGATCAGGTGGTCGCGACAGATTCAGGTTCTGTTTTCAGTATTGAGCACTTATTTCATTGTGACTAATCAATATTAAATTCCATTTGTGGTAAAATGGTTCCTGTTGGGATGTTTATATTCTTTTTAATGATTTGTGTTTATATTATTTCTAATAATTTGAGTAAGAATAATGTACATTAATTTATATATAAAATAGTGAAGAATGCAAATATATATAAAATAAGTTTTATGCCTAATTGGAAATTAATAAATTGATGATCGATGGTCTCAAATTTAGTAGTCTGATCTGTATTATATCACCGGTTATCACATATCTAGTTTTTTTCATTAATGTCTAACACAAAAATTTAATTGTGAATTAGAGACTCCCATCTTACTGTATCAAAAGTATCTTGTTTTATCATTTACTGTCATCACACAGCATCCATAAGTGAGTTTTAACTTTGAAGGTCATGTCATCTCCCTATTGAAGGTCATGTCAAATTGCTCTAATCTCCACATACCAACCAACATGACAGATGGTGTTGTTTCACAAGAAAGAAACCATTCATAAAGTTTTTTTTTTCTAATTGTGGATGGTCATTCATCCACTGGACTCTAGGAATAGTTTTTTCACTCATTGCAAGCTAAATCTGATATTTCTTTCCCTTCCATTTCTTCATTTCTTCTTATATGGGCACTAATTTTCATAATGTCTCTTCTTCATATAATTGAAGCATGCCATATGGCTAAGATTTTAGTTACCATGGTCAGAAGAACAACTCTTCTCATCCTTAGCCTTCTTAGATTCTCTTTTCTTTTAGTGTTTCTACACCATTTGTAGGTCTTGAACTTCATCAATTTTTCTTTCCATCATTTCATGCCTTGTTTCTTCCTAGATGAATGCATCCTAAAGCTTCTCAACAACTAGTAAGTGTTTTCTAGCACATATACCTCATGCAAAAGCTTTCCATGGCAAACATTGTAGTGTAATGGTCACCAACTCCTCATCATTGATTACTTATAGTAGATAGTTGATCTCTAAGTTTGATAATCATCATTAGTTAACAAACCACTATCTTTTCATTGCTCATGCAAGTATGGCTAGTCTACACTTTAGGAGCAACTTTCAAGAAACAATAACACTCTAATATAGAGGATTAAATGTGCCATAAGTCTCCTTTGTTAATTTCTGGATTTCTATGAGGAATCAAAGGATCAATAGACACTATATTTGTCCCTTAAAGTATTCTCTACAAACCTCCCTCATCCATTAGCATCTGTAACTTGTACTTTCAACCGGTGAAGTTGGAAGCTTCCATTGGGTATGTGTTATATTATTTGCAAAACTAGCCTCACAAGTGATCCATATGTGCAGAGTACATCAAGGGTCATCCATTAGCATCTATAACTTGCACTTTCAACCAGTGAAGTTGGAAGCTTCCATTGGGTATGTGTTATATTATTTGCAAAACTAGCCTCACAAGTGATCGATATGTGGCAAGTACATCAAGGGTGGGGGATAATCACATGCCTCAAATTTATTTTTTTGAGGGGGCCTAGGGGGGCCATTTATTTGAACATAACTTTCTGGTGATTTTTAGCACATACTTCTCACTTTTGGTGGTTTTGTGACACATGATAGTTTTGCCATGGTTTTATAATTCCAGTTAAGGAATTGTGGTTGTAATATAGTTCAACCACAATTAGTTGGAGGTGTGACTCTAAACAATTAGTTGGTTTTCTTAGATTGGGTTTCAAAAGTAAATCTTTATGTAATATCTAATTGCCATTCTTTTTATTTTGTGTTATTAAAAATATTTCTATGTATTGCATTATTGTATAAGATTTAAAACTTGCACTTGATATCAGAATGGTTATTTGCTTCACGGAGACACCTTTATGGCAAAGGGTTCCATTATTTTGGGTCCCATAAATCTTGTTGCTATGGTTGGTGATTTTTGTGTTAGAAAATAATGGTGATTGGTTCACAAATAGAGATAGATAAATTTAATGGGCAAATTTTTGAGTAGTGGAAACTCAATATCGGATATCTTTAGGTAGTCAAAGATTAGTGGATTGTTGTAGATCTGGATACTACATTGATGGAGATGTGGAAAGAAGAATAAACCAAGTTGAATTGGAAGGGAAAGAGCACCATACAATTATGTCTCTTAGATTTAGCATTACTAAATATTTTAGGAGAAGCTATAATGAAGAAATTATAAAACAAGTTGGGGGCATTGTATTATTGTAAGTTTGTGGTAAACAAATTGTTCTTGTGGAATAACTTGTGCAACCCAAAGATTAATGATGGGGACTTGGTGATGGGTCATCCAAATGCCTTCAGTACCATGGAAAGTCCATAAATTTCTATTTTGATGAAGATAAGCGTATCAATTTAATATGCTCTTTATCAGGCTCATGGGTTAGTTTGGTTATAGCCAAAGGTAGTAATGTAACTAGGTTATGTTTCGATGATGTGGTCTCATCCCTATTGTTGGAGGAGATAAGGCAGAAAAACATAGAAAATTAGAGTACATATGCCTTATATATAAGGGTGTTCATAAGGTAGAAACAATAATAAGTCCTCAAGTGCAATTTCTAAATCTAGAGGTATATCTAAATCTGGAGGAAAATTTGTAAAGGGGTGTTGGAAATGTGGAACATAAGAGAATTTAAGGAAGAATTGTAGATCTAAAATCTTTGAGAGAGGGAAGTGATATAATGATGGTTCCCCTAAAGAAGATAAAACATCCTTAAAGGAAGGAGGGGATGTGTGTTTAGCTTCTTCTAGCACACCTGCAGATCACCACATATGGTTGATCTACTTAGGTGCTCCTTTCATATGAATCCACATAGGAAGTAGTTTTGTGAATATGAAAGGTATGATGGACACCAAGATCATAAGACAAATAAACTTAATTTTGATGCTCAAAGATGCAAGGGTTAGAACAATCCTTGGTGTTCTACACATTTAAGGGCTAGCTAGAAACATGGTATCTATAAGTAGGGTGAGGGATGTAGGTGTAACTACTAGATTTGAAAAGGAAACTTGTAGGATGGTTCAAGGAGAAATGGTATTGCTAATGGGAGTTCAGATTCAAATTATCCTTACAAGCTTTTGGGAACCACTCCCAATGATGGGTGTGATAATTTTATTTTTTCTAAAGTTGGAGATGAAGAAGGGAAGACCTTTGTTGTTTCTACAGAAAATATGAGAACGTTTCTTCAAAGGTTAGGGCCTTTGGTTCCTACACAATCATGGTATGGTTAAAGTTATGTCTAGTTGCATTGGAAAACATGATTTCTATGAATTGTATTTAGGGTAAATAGAACTGGGTAAAATTCTCAATACATCCTTATTTGTAAACTACTTCCACTGGGTAGTTTGTCACACCAACCCAATAAATTATTCTTAAAAATATGAAATATATGAGTGCTTAATACTTTTTAGATTTTTAGATTTGTAAATTATTGTTTATTATGTATACATGCAAATCACAATTATGTAGAAAATAGAGAACAGTGAATTAAAATCTCACAAACCATGAGTTGACACAAGATGTGACTTGAGAAGCTCTTTTGGGAGAAAACCTAGTTGGAAGGTGAGATTGTTGTACTCTCTTTCTCTGAATAAGAAATGAATGCAAGTACAAAGAAGTAACTCATAAGGCACCTATTGAGGAGGAATAACAAGAAACCATTCCACATACCACACTTGAAAGGGCCGAAGAGATAGTAGAACAAACTCAGGAGTCACTCGAAGACAATGAAGAACCAATAGAAGATATTGAGGGGCGAGTAGAAGTTGAGGAACCAGTTCAGAATATCGAAAGCCCAAAAGAAAGCACTTAAGACCGGGCAAGTGCAATAGGGGAACAACCAATGGATGGAAACAATGAAGGACTCTTTGGTGGGGGATGTGGAGGAAGAGAAGGAAGAGGGGAGAATTCTCTCTTCACCTTGGAATTCCCTATTGAGGATCTTCTGAGAGGGGCAACTCCCATGAAAAACATCCCACTCTCAGCCCTACCTAAGTTCCATGGTTTATCATCTGAAGACCATGATGAATTTCTGTTTGAGTTTGATATATTATGTAGAAGTTATGATTATGTTACTAATCCTCAAAAGTTAATGTTATTTCAAGCAACATTAAAAGGAAATGCACTAAGATGGTTCATGAGCCTCGGAGTACATGTGATCACAACATGGGAGCATATGAAGGAGAAGTCTATGACCAAATATCAAGACTATTTCCAGACAAGAGAAAGAAAGGAGGAACTATTTAAGATGGTTCAGAACGAGGACAAAAATCTGGAGGATTTCGTGGAGAGATTACAATATAATTTGAAGATATCTCACCACCCTAATATGAGTAAAGATATTCTTAAGACAATATTGTTGAAAGGGGTACGAGATGACTATCTAGACATGTTAAATATGCTTGGTAAAGGGGATATATCTAAGGAATCATATGATGAGATTGTCAACCTCTGTAAGAGATGTTCAAGACGAGTAGTAAACAAACCAAAAAGTAGGGATAGTACGTATTCAAGAGACAAAAAATCAGCCAGTGTGGGAGCAACAAGAGCCAAGATAGGTAATTTACTTGAAGAATTTAAAACTGAAATGTTAAGCTCTTTTGCTTCAGAGATTGATACCTTGCAGGTTAAAAGGAAGCAGGCAGAGGGAGAAGTTGCTTTCGCCATTTTCTGCTTTAAATGTAGAGAAAAACACCCACTAAGGGAATGCCCACTCGACAAGGTACCAATTTGCACCATTTGTGAGAAGGACCATGAGACTCAACAATTCCCTTCTTTACGAGGATTAAAAGCATCATTGCAACCAACTGAAGAAGAAGCCGAAGCAGTCTATTTGCTGACACAAAGGAGGCAATTGAAACCATGAGGACAAGGTACGAATTTTAATATGCCATTTAATCGTTGGAATAATTATCCTTCTTTTCAAGCAAATTACCCACCCTTCAATCAAATGCAATACCCACCCTTCAACCAAATGAGCTTCCCATCCATGTAGCAAACAAACCCTCCCTTTGTAGATCCTACAATGTGGACTCCTTGGTCTCTACAACAATTTTATTTTAGTCAACGGAACTGAGGCTCGAGAGCTCACCAAATTCCATTTCCAAACCAATTCCCTCAGTATCAACAATCTCTCTCTCTTCCATCAAATGCTCCATCGAATAATCAGAAAATGAGACCCCACCTACCTATACAACCAAACCCTAATCCAAATAATAATAATAAAGCTGTGCAAGTCATCGACATTCAGAATCAGCCTATATCTCCTATTTTCCATGTGCAGTGTAATGATATCCATTTGCGGTCTCGGAGAATAGTTGAGCCTATTATACATGATATTACTTCTTATAACTCTCATAAAGAAGAGACAGAAAAAGATAAATCATCTAATAAGGGTGTTGAAACAGTTGAGCCACCCTCTAATAAAACTGCTGAAATAGTAGAGCCACCATTCCCTGAGTGTTTAGCTCTCACTAAGACACCTGAGCCACCTGCTTTTAACCTTGTAGGGGAATTGAAGAATATGTATGTTAAAATTCGACTTTTGCAAGCACTCAGAGATGTACCAATTTATGCCAGAACCATTAGAGACATTTGCATCAAGAGACCTCGTAGGAAAGCTAAAGATCCTCTTACAGTTCATGTGATGGGTGATCTAGCTACTTTAATGTCACGAAAAACCCCTCCCATGAAATATGGTTATCTTGGTCATTGTACGGTCACAGTACAAGTAAGAAAAACTATTGTGTCACGAGTTCTGGTAGACTTAGGTGATGCTATAAACATCATTACCCTTGAAACTGTACAGTTGTTACAGCTGAAGAATGTAATTAGAGAGACACCAACTATCCTAGAGCTAACCGATCATTCCATAATCAAACGAGAAGGGGTTATTGAAGACCTAATCATTTGAGTTGAATCTTGGAACTACCGAGTTGACTTTGTTGTGTTACAGACTAAAACAAAGTTGGGGGGACATCCACTGATTTTGTGAAGACAATTTCTAAGGAGCTCACTCTCTACCCTCATGCTACACCTATGATTAACAATGATAATTGTGTATGGTTATACTATGATAATGAGGATACTCAACCCATTTTGACCATTGGACAAGCCTTAAACTTTGAAGACACTACCGAGGATGAAGTAATTAGTAACTTTATTTCTGAACCCTCCTCGGTTGCCTCTAAAACATATAATCACTTAACTGCAATTTTGGAACTTGAAACATAGCAAAACCTTAAATCTGAAAATTTATCTCAAACAGCAACTAATATCCCCTCTAAGAGTATAACAGTGGAAATCGAACCTCGCAAAACATTGAATATAAACCCTAACTTGATAGATGCTCAAACACAATAGTTAATGAGGGTACTTCATGAAAATAAGAAAACAATCACATGGCACTACATAGATATGAAGGGGATCTCTCCTGAATTATGTACCCATCATATTTAGATTAAGGAAGGGTCTCGACGAGTGTGTCAACCCCAGTGACGAATGAAACCCAATCTGAGGCGGATTGTTAAAGAAGAACTTCAAAAATTGCTTAATGAAGGGTTTATATATCCTATATCTCACAATGAATGGGTTTCTCCATCGGTGATAGTACCTAAGAAAAACGGGAAATGAAGAGTATGTGTAGATTATAGAGCCTTAAACAAAGCCACTCAAAAAGATCATTTCCCCTTGCCATTTATTGATTAGGTACTTGATAGTTGTGAGGAAAGAGATTCTTTTCCTTTTTAGATGGTTTTAGCAGATATAACAAGATCAAAATTACACCCGAAGACCAAGACAAGACCACATTTACGAGTCCATGGGGAACTTTTGCCTATGTAATGCTCCAGCAATGTTTCAAATGTTGGAAATAATACTGAGAGGGGGGGGGTGAATCAGTATTATCACATTAATAAAACTTTATCATTTCCAAACTCTGATTCATATATGCTACTTCCACAACTTCTTATGATGAGTGCATTAGAACATTTTCAACCATATTATCAGTTAACAGATGCAGTAGCATAGAATAGATTATCACACATAAGGCACACACATGAACACCATGATATAAGGTGGAAACCCAATGCGGGAGAAAACCACCTGGTGCAAGTCATCTCAATCTTCTTCTTAATAAGAAAATCCTTTTACAATATTTGTACTGGTGCAGTCTTATACCAGTACGGGAGCTACAACCCCCTTTGCTCTTGTACTAGCCGATCCATTTACTAGTACGCAGGCTGCTACCTGCTACAATGCTCCAAAGATTCCCCTTTGCTTTTGTACTAGCTTAATTACTAGTACGTAGGCGCCGGCCTACAATCTTCTCTCCTCCAGGTACCACGTTTCATCAATTTTCATACTGGATCCATAAACATCAAATGATCATCAAGTACCAGTAAGTCACCCAGATAACCAGATCCAGAATAACAGAAAACTAAACCCAGAACACCTTCTGCACCTCCTGCGGCGCCTCTTGTGGCGTCTCCTACGGCGCCTCCTGTGGCGCCTCCTGTGGCGTCTCCTGTGGCGCCTCCTGCGGCGGCTCCTGCGGCGCCTCCGCACTTCCGCAGCTGCAGCGCTCGAGAGATCACCCTTCACAGATTCGCTTTCCACTTCACTTTCATATAGATCGAGCTTTGAAACAATAACCCAATATTTCAGATCTTAAGATATTCAACCCAAAAGCATACACAAGCCAAATGATCTCCTTTGCTTTATATAGGCAAGCTCTTCCTCAAATCATGGACCAATACCACGGGCCAAAACCATAACAACCAATACCATCAACTCAATACTAGGGATCAACACGTCTGTCGAGATGCCATGGTCCAAAAACCATAGGTTCAAATTCCAAGGACTAACTACCATGGACCAAAGGTAAGTTTTCCCACATGAAATAAAATTTTCTCCATAGGTTCAAATTCCAAGGACTAACTACCATGGACCAAAGGTAAGTTTTCCCACATGAAATAAACTTTTCTCTGCATAAAATTCCGTGAACTTTTCTCCACATGAATAAACTTTTTAATTCTCATCATATTGAGAACCATGCCATGGGTGTTGCCATCAAGTACAATACTTTAGCCATAATTCCAACAGTGTCCCCCTTTGGACTTGATGGCAAAGCTTACTTGTGAACTGTCATCTGATCCCTTTTTGTTGTTCGGTAACCCATGCACTTTGTCACATCTGATATTTCTTCTGTAGATTCATCTGAATGTATACAAGTGAGATGATCTTCTATGAGAGGGTTGCCATCAAGTACAACACATGCATCATAATGCCAACATGTTGTTCGAATACTTTCCATATCTATTCATCAACCTTGTGAGGGGAATTGGGCAACAACAAAAAGAATTATTCAATATTTAATAGGAACTCAAACATATGACATCAAATATTCCAAAGTTCCAGACTTCCATTTTACTGGTTATTCAGATTCAGATTTTGATGGAGATAGGAAGAATGCAGTCTCTACTTTTCGTTATTTGATGAATCTTGGATCAACAACCATTAGTTGGAGATCACACAAGCAATCCGTTCATGTTAATTCTACCACCAAAGTCAAATATGTTGTAGCATCTCAAGCTACAAAATAAATCATTTGCCTTCGCAAAATACTTGAATATTTGAAAGAGAAACAAAAGGCTTCAACTCCTCTATTTGTCGACAACTCATCTGCAACTCAGTTGGACAAGAATCCAAAGTTTCATGATCGAACCAAACATATCAACACCAAATAGCATTTGATTTGACATCATGTAGAAGCCAAAACAATTCATCTGACATATTATCCAACTTCAGAACAAACTGCAGATATCTTTACCAAACCATTGAGACGTGAAAAGTTTGAAAAATGTAGATCTTTACTTGGCATGTCAGATGCATTTGGATTAAAGGGGGGAATGTTGAATAATACTTTAGGATTTTATATGTTATCATAACTAGGACATAGATTAGGTATTTCCCCTATTTCTAGTTATGGAGTCATAATTGTCTCCTTTGAATTTGATTGTCTAAATATATCGTTCTGATTAATAAATCTTATCGTAAAATACTATCATTTTATCATGAAATTTTCTAGATGCATTTAACACTAAATAGATCTAATTATATTCAATAATGTGTAAACACTAATATAATATAATATTATTTTCCTTCTACCCAATTTTATGTAACCGTGAAAATGAAAACTAGAATGTTAAAATATTGAACTTGCAACCCTTCGTGCCATAGGGTTTAATGTCCCTGCTTCACTTTTCATAGCAGTGGTTACCCACGTAGCATTCAACTACTTCACTCTTCCTGTAAGTATATTGCCGAAAGTAAAACTAACCTCAAAAGCTTGCATTTATCATATACTTAACGAATGACATTTCATCATCTAGGTTTTTTTCTGAGCCAATATTTTATTATTATTATTATTTAAATCTACTTTTTAACATTTAATGTTATATTTTTAGACTCAATTTGTTTTTTACAACATTTTTCATGCGTGATTTCTAAGAAATTTATTTATTTTCAAAAATGGTGTTAGATTATAAATTTTAATTACTTACCACAACAATGGTTATCAACCTCTAAAAAACACCTGGAAACTCATTTAACTTCACGGTTAAAGTAATTTGATAGGAAATCAAATACAGTCATACATGTCCACTGAAGTTGTTTTTTAACATCTGCTTTGTTTTAATATAAACATGGGTGGAACCTTAAAATAAATTGATCAAATAGTTTAACCTTGCTAAATGTGGAAGTGAGATCTGTCTTATTGGTTTTTTGTGTCAGGTTTGATAGAGAAGTTGATGAGGGTAGGGTAGCATGTATAATTTGTTATATATATGCATTTTTTTGCTAGGTTTTCTCTCAGCGAATTTATTATTTTTTAATAAAATCCATCCTATGATTGTTTTTATTAATTATTTTTATATGAGATGTAATCAGTAAATATTTTTTATTAATGGATAACAAATTTATTTGATGTATTTTTTATCTTGGGGATTTTTTTGTAGATAATTATTTTAATATAAAATCTATTTAATGAATTCTTTTTATTTGTTATTTTAATAAATTCACTTCTAAAAAAAATTATGAAGTGAAACCAAAGAAAGTTAGATAAAAATGACATTATCTTTTCTAAGTCTCAAAATTACGGCTTACTATATACATAAGAATTGAAACACTATATTATATATATGAATAGTAATTATAATTTACATAGATTTATATTAAATATTAAATTTAAATAAGTTGTATTTATATATTTAATTATATGTAATTTTTGAAATTAAAATTTAATTTTTGAAAATTTAATTATTAATTTACTATTCATTTTTGATGTATTATACTATTATTATTATATTATTATATTTTATTAAATTAATCAACGATTTTGAAAGTAAGTTAAAGCTAAAGAATACAATGAATATAATTTGTAAAATAATAATTGTATTTATTATTATTATTATGACAAGTCTTATTAAAATCAAATTATGATATTTCTTTTCGAAAATTCACTAAAAATTACTTTATTTTTCATAATTTTATTTTTTAATTTAATAAAATATTATATAGAAAGAAAGAAGAAATAAATAAATTATTTTAACATCCACGAGGCTAAAGATAGCTTATGGGACATATTGCTTCTTCATCTAGTTGATGTATTCAGTTCTTTTGCTTTGAAGATTCAAAATAAATGCTCCTAGCTTCTCGACAAACCCCTCGCTAAATAGATTATCCCAAGAGCTAGCTGCCAACATATCTGCATAACTTTCCCTGTTGTTTTTGAAGGCCTCACATTCTAAAATTAAATGTTTTTATGTTTCCACTTTTCCGGAAGAAAAAAAATGCATACTCTTTCCTCCCATACTTCCTTTGGCCTTTTCCAGCGCCCTGTTTCACAAGGGAGTTGATGAGAATTAGTCCTTAACTAAGGAATAAGAATTTTGGCTCTCCAAGAAATATTGGCCTCTATGTATGCTTTTGGTTGATGACTATGAGTGGGATTAAACACTTCAATATAGTAATTTTTCTTCCTTCCTAGCTCCTTATCCCAAGTATGCTTGTGGAACTTTTCCATAACAAAAGATTTTATCTCTTTGTTGTTTATGGGACATGCGTTCAAGCAAATACCCTATTTACTAAACCATTTTTTATTTTGCTGCATCCACATTTTTTTTTCTCTTGCACAATCTATCATTAAAGACAACCTTAAGCCATCTACCCTCTTCCATTTGCTCAATTTGTTTTAAATACCTTATGCTCGCACCATAGCAATTGCTTCAATAGGAGTAGTCCCTGTTTAACTTAACAAGATATCATAAGGAACCACACTTTTAATCTTAAATTTGTTTGTAGTCAAACACTTCTAATTTTTCTCAATTTGTCTCCACTGCATGTTGGATGTACCGCTGGCCTATAGTTCACAACCATAGAGAATCACCAAAATCACTAGAAGCCCAAAAGGGTTTGAGTGGTTTTCCAGTCCCATAACTCTGCCTCTCTACACCTATTTTGAAAAGCATAAAATTCTTTGCAACCCCCCAAAGTTCATTTCTTTCTACAACCATTCCAGCTTAGATTTTTGTTAAAGTCAATTCCGAGGTATTTGTAATCCATAACTTCTTCTAGAATGTTGCCTTCAAATTAGAACTTATGCTAGTTATGTTTTCTTTTCTTAGAGAAGACCACTACTTTCGTTTCGCTGATATTAACTTGCATCCCCACACTTCTACAAAAATGCTCAAGGGATAGGAAGTGCTCTTGCAAACCAAGCGCTGATTTAGCAATCAGAATAAGGTCATCTGCATACAAAATAAGCCTTATAACAAACTTGCCAAAATAGATACCATCACCCCCTTGTGAATTTAACCACTGCTCAAGCCTGTCAATATATAAACCAAAAAGGGTAGGAGACAATGGGCAACCTTGCTTGACCCCGATATCACTTCTAAAACTTTCGTAAATCCCTACTGAAGTTCTAAGTTTGACTTTCATCTCTTCATACAACCTATGCACAATTTCTCTCAAATGTTTAGGAACCCCAAGTTCCTCCATTCTATGCCAAAGCTTATCCCTAGGAACCAAGTCAAACGCTTTTCTGAAATCAACAAAGCAACAAAAGGCTTCTTCCTTTTTCTCCCAAACTTTTTCAATGATGTGCCTTAAAGTTATACAATTATTAATTATGGAATGTTTAAAGGTCTAAAACCTGCTTTCCCTTTAGCACGCTTATATATTTCTTCTTCCCACTTGCTAATTTTGTTTTCTAGCACGCTTCCAAATAACTTTGCAAACAAAGTGTTATCATGATGGTCTTGTAATTAGAGGGATTATTGACATCACCGCTCTTGAAAACAGGTATTGCAAGAATAGTTGTCCAATATGTGGGGAGCCCTTGTTGTATGATGTTGTTGAAGAATTTTGTAATGTGAGGTGGAAGAATATTTGAGCCTCACTTTAGATATTCTACTTAGAGTTCAGCTAAGTCTTTTGCTTTTCCAACACCCAACTTCTTGATACCCATCTCTATCTCTTGTAGCGTGAAGAGTTCAATATCAGTGTTGACCAAGGGGGGACGGTCAACCTTGGGAACCTTCTCATACAGTTGTTTTGCATAGTCAAACCATTTAGAAGCTGTAATATTATTTCCAATTTGTATCGTTTTTCTGTTGGAGCTCCTTCCAAAATAGTTTGGGATTATTTTTCCCAAGGAAGATTAGTTCTTCCCTTCTTGAAACCATGAAATCGGCCTTTTTCTTGCTTAATAACTGCTTCTAAGTTTTGAGCTTTATGTTATCCTTGTTTGACTCTTTCCACATTCTCCTTGCCTTTTTCCATTCTTCGTCAAACTAAGCATTAACTGGAAAGCAATTTGTTTCAGACTTCTTAATTTTTGCACTTTTGCAATTTACAAGTGTGCATTAAATTAAATGTGTTAATTCATGACTATGAAGGCTGTGAACTGTAGTTTTCCCCTTCTCGAATAGTCTCTCTAGCATCATTTTGAAGGTATTACAATTTTCTGGGGTCAAAAGAATTTTGCCCTGTGGGAGATTTTGTTGGACATCCTGAATTTTTTACTCTAATTGTTTCTTTCCAATCCAAGAGAAACATAAATAAATTGGCTTGTGATATAATCTCAAGTCCCACTATTGATCTCCAATCAAAACTTCCTCCATTTTCTCACACAAACCATGCAAGAAAATTACATAATCTACCTCGCTTGCTCCATTGTAAGTATTGCAAGTGAAATTACTAGACTTTGCCCATATAGTCAAGAAATTACAAATGACTAAATCAAAGGCCCCACATAGAGTAAGAAATTGTTCACCAAAAATCTTGCAACACTTGTCCTTTGAAATTCTTTCCCACTGATGATTACTTTCTTCTGTAAGCCAAATAGGGTCACAATCATCTTTACAACAAAGAATGCTAGCTTTCTCACTTGCAGTCTGAGCATTGAAATCACCCACTATAAGGACTTCACCTAGCTACGAATATGTTGCAATATCCGCTTTTAAGGCTGCAAATGGATCTTTGTGGTCAAGCCCTCTACCTTTGTAGATTTTTGAAGCCTGCAGTCCAAAATAGCATGCTGTAATTTTGATGTGGTTTCCATTTTCCGATATTTTAAACCAATAAATTACTTATTTGAGTCTTCTTTCTCTAACTAAATAAGATGAACTTCTTTCTCCGTTACTAAAACCATGATACCCCCGTGCCCTTTGCCATTCCCTACTGCCTTGTTCCACACTACCATCTTCTAGTATCCTTCAAACAGAGGTGTCTTGCACCCTTCATGCTCATGTGTTTCTAAGAGGCAAATTATGTCTCTATCTTCCACAATAGGCCCTAACCCAGGTCCTCGTCTCCATAGGTAATCTTTGCAATTCCAACAAACTAATCTTAAGGAAACCTTGGTATGACTTGATTAAATATATATATAAATCTTAAATATATATATATATATATATAAATTGTTCTTTAATTTAAAATAAGGATTCTTAAATTAAATTTAACTATCAATTAAGTTGATATTATTTTTAATTTATTAGAACTTTAGTTATTAATAATTTTAATAATATTTTACTATTAATAATAATAATTCATAACTAATAATGTTAAGTTCTATTAGCACAACTAGTTGAGGATGGGCTTCATTATCAAGGCGACCCAGGATCAAACCTCACGGAAGTTGTTACACTTGTGCTAGGGGAGTAGACACGTTAAAATCCAGTCATCTTAGGCCTGGTGTGGCCTAGGCCAAGAGTGATCCCTAGGTGACTTTGACAACGTAGATGCCCCTGGCTTGTGGTTTCTCAAGCCACGGGTCAAGCCTAAAGGAACACAGATAACTTGACAAACAAAATAATAATAATAATAATTCTTTGATTTAAATTTAATAAATATTATTAAACAATAATAAGAAATATATTATTAAATATAAACATTATTAAAAATAAATAATAATAAGTAATAATATTATAAATAGATAATAATATTTTATTGATTATAATATTAATAATTTTAAAGAACATTAATAATAATATTTTTTTATAATTTAGTATAAATAATTTATAATTAAAAACATTTGGATAACATTGAGCATTAATTTAAGCATGTTTAGATGAATATATTAATATTAATTATTATAAATAAATGACCTTAAATCAATTATTAATTAATTAATACTACTTAATAAATCTACACAGATTATTAATAAATTAATAAAATTGAATATGGTCAACCATGGTCAATCAATGTCAACCATCGTCTACCATGATCAATGATATTCAACGATGATCTTCCATGGTCAAGCACGCTCCACCATCATCAACCATGGTTATAATGGTTAATCAATGTCTCTATGGTGAGATATGATGAATGATGGTTAATCATGCTTGAATATGGTCAACCATGGTCAACATAATTAGCCATGGTCAACGATGATTAACCATGGTATAATTTCATCAACCATGATCAACCTTGATTAAAGTCTCTTTGATCATGATCAACAATTATGGTAAACCATTGACAATCACAATCAACCATGGATGGCCATGGTCAATCATGGTCAACCAAGTTTTATAAAATCAAGCATGGCCAACCATGGTCAAATGCCACATTGTGATAAAGATTGTCTTGACATGAAAATCAATCATGGTCCAACGTTGCATTGTGTCAAGGATTGTTTCAATATGAAAATCAACCATGGTTAACCACGTTTATTTTAGTGTTTATAATATTTATCTTAGTGTTTAGATACCTTGGGTTTATAATATTAGTCCCTTGGGTTTAATACTATTCTCTTGGGTTCATAATCCCTTGGGGTTTAGTATTAGTCCATTGGGTTTATTATTCTCATGGGTTTATCGTATCATTCCCTTAGGTTTATTATTCACTTTGGTTTATAATATCAATCATGGTCAACCATTATCAATCATAGCCAACCATGGTTGAATGTCGCATTGTGACAAGGATTGTCTCAATATGAAAATCAACCATGGTCAACCATGCTTATTTTAGTGTTTATAATATTTATCTTAGGATTTATATCCCTTGGGTTTATAATATTAGTCCCTTGGGTTTAATATCCCTTTGGTTCATAATCCCTTGGGGTTTTAGTATTAGTTTGTTGGGTTTATTATTCTCATGGGTTTATAGTATCAATCCCTTGGGTTTATTATTCCCTTTTGTTTATAATATCAATCATGGTCAATCATATCCAACCATGCTCGACCATGACCAATCATGGTCAACCATGGTTGCATTGTGACAAAAATTATCTTCATATGAAAATCATGGACAATCATGGTCAACCATCGTTAGTCATGGTTGATCATGGTCAACCATGTTTTATAGAATCAGACATGGTCAACCATGATCGAACATCCCATTGTGACAAATATTGTATCGATATGAAAATCAACCATGGTCCAACATCACATTGTGACAAAGATGGTTTCGATATGAAAATAAACCATGGTCCAACGTCAAATTGTGATAATGATTGTCTCAATATGAAAATAAACCATGGTCAACCATGCTTATTTTAGTGTTTATGATATTTATCTTAGGGTTTATATACCTTGGGTTTATAATATTAGTCCCTTGGGTTTAATATTATTCCCTTGAGTTCATAATCCCTTGGGGTTTTAGCATTAATCCCTTGGGTTTATAATATCAATCCCTTAGGTTTATTATTCCCTTTTGTTTATAATATCAATAATGGTCAACCAGGGTTAATCATAGCCAACCATTTTCAACCATGGTCAACCATGATTGAATGTCACATTGTGACAAATATTGTCTCAATATGGAAATCAACCATGGTCAACTATGGTCCAATGTCATGTTCTTACAAATATTGTCTTGATATGAAAATTGATCATGGTCAACCATGGTTCAACATCTCATTGTGACAATGATTGTCTCAATATCGAAATTATTCATGGTCAACCATGTTTATTTTAGGGTTTATAATAATTCTGTTAGGATTTATATACCTTGCGTCTATAATTTTATCCCTTTGTTTTTATTATTCCTTTGGGTTTATAATATCAATCCCTTGCGTTTGTTGATCTAAGGGTTCATATTCCTAGGGTTTAATATTATCCCCTTAGGTTTATAGTCTCTTGTGTTTATCAGGGTCGAATGTCACATTGTGACAAAGATTGTCTCAATATGGAAATCAACCATGGTCCAATGTCACGTTCTGACAATAATTGTCTCAATGTGAAAATAAATCATGGTCAACCATGGTCCAACGTCACACTGTGGCAAGGATTGTCTCAATGTAGTAATCAACTATGGTAAACGATGTTCATTTTAGGGTTGATAATATTTATGTTAGGGTGTATATACCTTTGGTTTATAATTTTTATCCCTTGGGTTTATAATATTAATCCCTTGGGTTTTATTTATCTAAGGGTTCATATTCCTAGGGTTTAATATTATTCCCTTAGGTTTATAATCCCTTGGGTTTTTAGTATTAATCACAAGGGTTTATTATTCCCTTGCGTTTATAATATCAATCATGGTCAACTATGGTAAACCGTGGTCAACTGTGGTCCAACATCACACTGTGACAAATATTGTCTCAATATGAGAATCAACCATGGTTGATGTCATGTTGTTACAAAGATTCTCTCGATTGAAAATCAATCATGGTCAACCATGGTCCAACGTCCCATTGTGATAAGTATTTTCTCAATATGAAAATCAACCATGGTCAACCATGTTTATTTTAGTGTTTATAATATTTATCTTAGGGTTTCTATTCCTTGGCTTTACAATATTAGTCCCTTGGGTTTAATATTATTCAACCATGGTCAAACATGTTTTATAAAATCAATTATAGTCAACCATGGTTAATCATGGTCAACCATGGTCCAATGTCGCATTGTGACAAAGATTGTCTCAATATAAAAATCAATCATTGTCTTAACCATGGTCTAATGTCACATTATGACAAAGATTGTCTCAATATGACAATCATGGTTGACCATGGTCAAACATGGTCAAACATGGTCATTCATGGTCAATCATGGTCAACCATGGTCAACCATGGTCAAATGTCGCAATGTGAAAAATATTGTTTTGATATGAAAATAAACTATCGTTAAGCATGGTCAATCATGGTTCAATGTTTCATGTTGCAAGGATTGTCTCTATATGAAAATCAACCATGGTCAACCATGTTTACTTTAGTGTTTAAAATATTTATCTTAGGGTTATATACCTTTGGTTTATAACATTAGTCCTTTGGGTTTAATATTATTCCCTTGGGTTCATAATCCCTTGGGGTTTTAGTATTAATCCCTTGAGTTTATAATATCAAACCCTTGCGTTTATTATTCCCTTGGGCTTATAATATCAATCATGGTCAAACATGGTCAATCATAGCCAACCATGGTCAACCATGGTCAAATGTTGCATTGTGACAAAGATTGTCCAATATGAAAATCAACCATGGTCAACTATGGTTCAATGTCGCATTCTGACAAAGATTGTCTCGATATGAAATTCAATCATGGTCAAGGATGGTCCAACATCACATTGTGTCAAGGATTGTTTCAATATGGAAAGCAACCATGTTTATTGTAGGGTTCATAATATTTATCTTAGGGTTTAAATATGATGGGGTTATAATTTTTATCCCTTGGGTTTATTAATCTAAGGGTTGATATTCCTAGGGTTTAATATTATTCCCTTATATTTATAATGCCTTGGGATTTTAATGTTAATCCTTAGAGTTTATTATTCCCTTGGGTTTATAATATCAATCATGCTCAACCATGGTTGAACTTCATATCGTGACAAAGATTGTTTCAATATGAAAATCAATCATTGTCTCGACCATGGTCCAACGTCGCATTACGACAAGGATTGTCTAAATATGATAATCATGGTCAACCATGGGAAATCACAGGCAAACTTGGTCAACCATGTTTTATAAAACCAAACGTGGTCAACCAAATGTTTAATGTCACATTGTGGCACAGATTGTCTTGATATGAAAATCAACCATGGTCAACCATGGTGGAGCATGTTTATTTTAGTTTTTATAATATTTATCTTACGGTTTATTTAACTTGGGTTTATATTAATTATTTCTTGTTAATAAAAAAGTAACTAATTATTTACTTTTTATAGAAAATTAAATAAAAATTATTATTATTACTAGTTTTATTATATTGAATTAAATATATTTATTATTATATATTTATTAATGGTTTTGTGTCATAGATAGAAATGAAGCCTAGGGTGTATATCAACCATATTTACTAAAATAATTATTATTATTACTAAATATTTTTTTTATTAAGATTATTATTGTTAATAATATTACTACTATTATCAATTAATATTATTTATTGCATATTTAAATTATATTAAATAATTTAAAATTAAATATTAAATATTAATTAATATAAGTTTTATAATATAATAATAATAATAACATTGTTATTGTAATAAGATTATTTTTATTAATATACATTTATCAATGGTAGATAGAAATGAATCCTTCGACTTTTATCAATCACATTAATATTTTTAATGTGGTTGTGCTAGTATTTATTTAAGTTGTTGTAATTAGGAGTATAATAGAAAAGTCATTAATAAAGTCATTTTATTACATAATTGTGGTATAAGAGGTGGATTGACTACGACACTTTAGTATTTTTGGAAATGGATTTTGTGGATTAAGTTATTTGGAATTTGGGATTAGTTTTGAGAATTGATTTATTGGATTAACTCAAGCACCTTTGGTACGGGTTTCATAGGCTAAAAGGCTAATGACCTTGTTGAAAATGATATTATTAATTAAAAGTTTAATAAAACTTGTCAAAATCATATTATTTATTTAAAAGTTTAATAAATTAATAAATTTTAACGTAATAATACATTTTTATAAATGTAAAATTTATATCTTTTTCCTTTTATAATCAATTCTAAATTTATACATTTAAAAAATTAATAATTTTTTCTTTTAAATTTACATATTTGAAAGATATAATTTTAAAATATTTAGTAAAATATCTTTTTCAATGTAAAATAAAATTCTTATCTCTATTTTTGGGATTGGATTTAATGTATGAATAAACTTTTAAAGTAATGGCATTGATGAGCCCTAGTATTGCACCAAGGATGTTGTAACTCCCAAGGCTTCTAAACTTAAATTATCAACCCGAGGTTCATACAAAATTAGAGGTAACAATGTTATATGCATAGTAGATTAGGTTCTACTCATGTCACCCTCAGTCATTAGATCAAATCAAGGTATTCAGAAACCACTCCTTCAACTAATTACAAAGAGAATTACTTATGAAAGCATATCATGATTGCAAGGAGATGAACATTATTCTAACTACAAAAATCAAAATGTCATTCATTAAATGTAAATGCTAATTGAATTTGCAAGGAAGGACGAGGCTAGTCTAATTGCAAAAAACATGCTACTCTATTTTCACACTTAATCAAATCAATATCCTACTTGAATTAATCATTTATCTATTTACAACTTGATTTAAAATGAGGAATTCAATCTTCAACACAACTATGGAAAAAATGTTAAGTCTAATTCTGCTTGTTGTCTTATGTTTGTAGTGAGGAAAGGATGGGGTTGGAGTGGTCTTATAGTCTTCCTTAATCATGAAATCAAACTTTGGGGGTCATTATTCAAATTCAAAATGCAAGGGTCAAAGTCTAGAGCGAATCTTGTTGAAGTAAGCAATGCTACAAGACTACTACGGGAAGTGCTATAAGAGGCCTTGTTTTGCTATAGGAGGGGGTATGAGAGTCTCTTGAGGAGAAGAATCATATATTGAAGGTGAAGGAAGGTGGATGAATGTGAATGAAGGTGAATGAAAGGTGTGGGAGCCCCTTAGCCAAGCTTAGTACCCCTCGGAGGCCTATCTTACACCAAAGTTTATGCCCAAGATGTCCTTGATTTTCCCTGGAAGATTCATCTCGACGGCAGAGTTTGGAAGCAATGTGAAGTTTCTAGGAGAGATGGAATGGTCTAGGTGGATGTGGAAGAGTGTGCCCACCCTTGTAATTCAACAACAATCCCTACAATCTAATCAAGCACATGCATCAAATAATCAATATTGCAACAAAATAAATTAACATGGAAAAGATGAGTTCAATTGTATTAAAATGTACTCTACCTTGCCACACAAATATAATTGCTAAATCAATGCTACTAACTTCTAAGTTGCATAAATTAAGCATGCAGAAGGATTACAATCCAACACTTAATAATTTCCAGGAACTCATAAACACATGTTTTTGGGTTGTTGTTGCAATGTTCCAACTACTCTTCCATAAGAGCGGTGATAGGAAAACCTGCAACTAAAAGTGTTGTGATGTAATTCCTACTTAAATAAGAAAAGAATTACAATGACTTGAACAAGAACAAGGAAAAAATACAAGAGAGGGAATAAATCCTCTGGGTTGGGCCCAAACCCAAGGGTTTCAACCCTCCAAAACTAACTTAGATGTACGCCAACATTGAACTTCTCATTGACATAAAATAAGAGTCACATACATCATATGAAATATGAAAATAACAGTATCAAGCACAAGGCTCTTAGTAGCTACTCCTATCTTCAAACAAAAAAAATGAATCCTAATGAGCCTTTAGGCTGGTTTATTTATACAAAAAGTAGCTAAGGGGAAACTCCCTTGAAAGGAGGAATGCTCCCCTCCAAAATCTCAAAATTGGTGGATCTAGTTCCCTTTTATCTTCACATGCACTAAAGTTCCTCGGCTGCTACTGAATTCAAGTTTTTGGTGAGGAATATTTGATCTCAATCCGAGTTGGACAGTTAATGAAGTGGACAAGCCTCCTATATTCTTTCTCAATGTCTCAACCGAGCCCATGTATACTAAATATCTCCAAATATTCTTATTTTTCCATGCAATAAAAAAAGCACCCTTTAGTCTTCTTACTAAACATATTATGGCTAAAAATGTGAATTAATGTGAGAAAAGGAGAGTTTTAAGGGCTGGAGGATAGCACAATGGACCTCAAAATATACCTATTGATGGGACCCATCCTCACCCCCCTAGTGAAGGTTTCGCTCACCCTTTGAGAAACTCAGTTGTTGATTTGTAGTTCATTCATGGCCCTGGTGGCCTCTCTATCATATCAAGGCATCTCAGATGGTGTGCCTTCCTGTGGATAGAAATGTGCATTTGCTTCTATACTTGTCCATTCCTTTTGTTCTTATGCCTAGTTTCTTCTCTCCTGCAGGCCCAACAATAAGGGAGGACTGAGTTTGAGTCCTATCCACTTGATCTTCAACCTTTGCATGATTCTTTTGTATAGTGGATTTCTCTCCAAGCCATTTGTTAGTCTTTTTGGTGAGTGATACTCTTTGATTTTCAAACTGTGAGGTAGTGCATGCGATCTTCTTTGGGAAGCCTGCAAAATTTTTGTCCCCAACATCCTAAAGGTATCCTCAAAATGGATGATAGTTTTTTCTTGGGCTGCCATATATCAAGGTGCCAATTCAGGATCAATGGAGATGAGGTTGTGGTTATTGATGACAACCTTGGGGCTCACTAATTCTTCTCTGATGTATAAGGGCTCCCTCTCTTCTTTTTTCATCACCCTATTTACCTCTTCAACTCTTGTTTCCTCATGGCTCAACCAAGAGGCTAATGCCATTATTTGCATGTCCCCCAATCTTGAGTTGGGGTCCAAGAAGTTCATGTCTATGAGGATCATATTGTGCAAGTAAAACTCAGCCAATTTGGCTCTATCCTCAATACTTGCCCTTTTGCAAAATTCAATGAACTTTCTGTAGTCTTGGAAAAGTTAAGAGCCATATTGTGCTAATATATTTATCTCGAATTACAGTCGCTGCTCCTTTAGGAAGACAACATAGGATTTGGATGGTTTCCTGCATTTTATGGCTTCCATGGATAAACTTGCCATAGTGGTAAGTTATACCTATTTTTCTTACAACAACTCTCTTAGCCTTTTGTTCTTTGTTTGTAGTTTCTACTTTATGTCTTACTCCCTTAGCATTAATTTGTTTAATTCCATGCTCATTTCATTTACCTTTTCCTCCATGAGGCCCACATCTTCCACCTTTTTGGATCTTACAATTTTCATCCATCTATGAGTTCTGCCTCTTTACTTTTCCAACTCAAAGAATAGTGGTATAGAGAATTTCTTAGGTATAATCCAACCTCCGTCTTCAAATTTGTAATAAGATTTAAGTTAGGTTGTGGATCAGGCTCCTGGAGCTCTTAGAGACCTTCTTTTCCTTTTGATGTTGTTGCCTCTTCCTATAGCATCTCCTATTGCTCCTATAACAATCTCTATTTCTCCTGTAGCTCCTCTATTTTCTTATAACAGGGAAGCTTGTGCTTTGATCCTCTTAGATGTGTCTGCTCTAGTGGTGGGCCTCCATATGGGTGGCATAGGTTGTCTACTCTTAGTTTTGGGAGAGGTAACTTCTTCAATATTCGCTTCACTAGGTTCTACTTCTTCCCTTTTACTTGTTGATTCATCAATGGTGATAGGGACTTTTGAAGGAGTTTGAGGCTTCCCTTGCCTTATCCTGGTGATTTTCCTTGTTTTAAAGTACAAGGGGCCTTGCCTTGGATGCCTTCTTTGGGATTGACTATTGTGCTGAGTGTGGCCAATGTGGTAGCCACCTCTTTCTTTGTATTTCCTAGTGAGATGCTTATTTGATTCCCCTGCCTTTCTATCCCTTGAGTTTTGGAGGGCTCGTCAGGGTTTTCTTCCTATGCTCTTTGTTTCTCTCGCTCTCTTTCCTTTATTTCTACTTTCTCCTTCTCTTCTTCCTTCTCTTTCCTACCCCCAATATTAGAGGCTGGTGTTTCTTCTTTCTATGTGGAGGTGAGGGTTCATGTTTCAATGAAAACCTCCCTGTCTATGTCTACAAAGTAAGTCCACAACATAGGGTTCCTTAGGTGGCTTAAGGCATCCATGAAAATTATCTTGATGAGGCCATGATGGGAAATGTGTTGGTGCTTCCCTTCCCTCACTTTATGGTTCATTTAAATGATGGAATGTAAGAGGAAAAGTGGAACACTGAGTCTATTTGGAATTGGTAACTTGGTCTGGAACCTTAGCTCATAGAGCAGCCTAAAGTGATAGGCATACATAATGCTCAACCTCCCATCATAGGATATGTATTTAAGGATTTGATAGGACACTTCATCCCAAGTGTAAGGGAGGCTCTCTCTTCTCACTCCACTTTTATCTTCTACAAGCTTATGTTTATGAAGGAAGATATTTTTCTTGGTTGTAACATGATCCGAGTTTACTCAACTTCCAAATTTAACCAAGATATTTTTCTTCCGTGATGTAGTTAGAATTACATTTTATAAGAGAATAAGTGAAACTATATGCATTCTTAAGCAAATGGAAATATAAGGATGATCAGAAAATCATAATCAAGAGACATTGATAACGAAGTTCGCCAGTGTGGACTATGTCTCCGGGCCCAGTGCCAAGAAGGTGTTAGCCTCTTCATTCAGTGCTGGAAATGATGAATATGTACACGAAATATGTTTTCTGTCATACAAGGACATGTTCCCTCTACATGAGTGGAAAAGTCTCTCCACGAGACATTTCGATACAGGAACTATCACTCACAATAGAGCTCCTATCAGCATGACATAATCTTATGCATGGTGATAATGAGTACCCCGCCATCATGGCATCAAAGGGATCTCAACCAAAACACCCATGGTGACAATGAGTATCCTGTCATCATGGAAAAAAAGGGATCTCAATCAAAATTTACTTAGAAATCCATGATGAATACATCTCAAATGAAATAGACAGAAAGATTTTGCATCATACATCAAGCAAGAATCGAAACAACATATTACATCTCACAGCAAATGATCAAATAAGTACGTGAAAACAAGACTTCATATACCTCAACTATAATGCTAGTTGAAGAGTAGAATACTCAGTTGTTGTATCTGAATGCGCCATCGAAATCGTGGCATTGAATGGCATAGAATCAACTGTCCATGATTTGAAATATGACAACGTCACTACAATATGGAAAATGGAAAAAAAATAGAAGGCTCAATGGGAAAACTTGTCTATACCACTAGATTTGTGTTGTCGAGAGGTGTAAAATCGACTATCCATTTGTCGAATTTTGGTGCCAAAACAATTTGGCATGTAGGAATCTTTTAGATTCCCCCATGATTCTTCTGAGAAGAATGAGTATAAAGTTGGCTGCATTCTGGATCTGGAAAATTTCAGCCTCCAAGGAATCTAGAAGATTCCCTCAAGATTCTTGAAGATTCGCCTCTGCTAGAAATCTGTAAGTCCACTCCTAAAAAGGAAAATCTAGCCTCACCATTGCATTCCCTGTGAAAATCTGAGAAAAATGACTGTAAAATTGATTACATTCTGACAATGTAAAATTTTACCTCCCAGGGAATCTTTTTAGCATCTAAAGATTCTCTGCAAGAATTGTCTCGAAAAGCATGTCAAGATTACGCCTCCAGGAATTGCATCAAGGTTCCACCCAGGCATGGTTTAGGTGCATGGAACTTTGTTCGACGTTCTCCATTCCATTGTGCTCTCTCGTTCCGTTCTCCACTGCCTCATTATGGAAATGTACTGAGCTTAATTAGTTTTCGTTGGGTGGACTTTACAAGCAAGTGCCATTGGCGTGTTGGTTTGTGCTTTGGCACCAAAGGCAGGAGGTTGGAGGATCAAATCCTGACAGCGCCAAAATACACGAGGCATTTTTGTTTGTTTGTTTTGCTATACGGTTTGTCATAACCGTTATTATATATATATATATATATATATATATAATAATATATATCTATATATATATATATATATATATATATATATATATATATATATAGATAGATAGATAGATAGATAGATAGATAGATAGATAGATAGATAGATATATATATATATATATATATATATATATATATATATATATATATATATATATATATATATATATATATATTATATATATATATATATATATATATATATATATATATATATATATATATCTAGAACACAATTTGTGTTAAATGAAACAGATTGTGTGTTGTGTGGCCATTTGTTGTTTGGCGTATTGCCACATGGGGCCGCTTAATGGGGGTCGGCCCACGTGGGCCGGGCGAGTTCAATCCTTGATGGCTCCACTATTCAATGCGATATTTGTATGGGTAGGGGTCAGGTCCGTCGGCGGGTGGCCCACCTGTTACAACATTTTATATAATGTTGTTTTGTGTGGTGGTTGGAGGGTTCGGCGGAGTCATGGCCGTTGACCATTTTAGATAGTATGTTTTAATATATGGTTGTGGTTGGAAAGTTCAGCCAGGGGTGGCAGGGTTTGACCGCCTGCCACCCCAACCTTAATACATTTTTAAATATAACATATCCGATCAGGGGCAGGGGGTGGGGGGGATGGTGGCTTGCCACCCCTATTGTATATATATATATATATATATATATATATATCTATATATATATATATATTATATATATATATATATATATATAACAATAATGATCATTTTCAGTTTTAACAAAAATAAGGGATATTAGGCATTTTAAAGAGGAAATAAGTTTGCCTGCTTTCAGGAGCTAGGTTTCATGCCCCAATATCGGTCAAATTGTAGAACACATAAACTTGACCCACTGCCTAACTTTGACCACAAATTTGACTCGCTCTATCTCCTCCATACGATCTCGGATTTGAGTGTTGTTCTCACCATTGAAATCAGGGCGACGGGCACTTCGATCTAGTGCTAGTTTGAGAGCAATCTGACCACTTTGATTTTTGACCCTTTTTGAGCCCCCTTGGATTTCTACATGTGTCTAGAGCCACTTGGATCAATCCTCCTCACCGAGGTCCTTTTTTTCCTCCAAAAGCATGAAAAAATAATCTGCAACTTCTTTGTACGTTGTCTACACCACAAGTATATGATAAGTCACCCTTCCTTCTCCTTCACCTTTGTCCTTTGGAGCCATAAGCGATGAGCCAACACCTGCTATCAAAACAAGGCCAAAATATCAGTGTTGCTTCAACAAGTGATGGAAAACACATCATCACTACAACACAGAATTGACAAAAATAAGGCCAAACAATATTGTTGCTTTAACAAGCAATGGAAACACATCATCACTTTCGTAGGTTAAAATGCAACACAAAATAATGCCAGACATCATTGTTGCTACAACAAGTGATGGAAAACACATCATCACTTTTACAATTTAAAATGCAACACAAAATAAGGGCAGACATCATTATTGCCGCAACAAGTAATTGGAAAACACATCATCACTTTTACAGTTTAAAATGCAACATATGATTGGCAAAAATAAGACCATGACATTGTACCACACCTAGAAGAACCATTTCTCACTTATCAAAGTGAACGGGTCATTTCCTTGTGGCGCATTCGCTCGTCGAACAACGGTTTCACTTGGTTCATGCACGAATGCTTTGTCCTTGCGATGCTTCTTTGGATGGAGCCTCCAACATGTGGCTCTTTGATGGCCACCTCTATCATAATGACTGAAATAAGTCTTCTTCCTCTAGATTTGGTTAACCTGCTTCTTTCTCTGCTATGGAGAAGGCCTTGCACGCCTCATCCTCTTTCATGTTGCCATTCTCTTCCAGCACTCATCAAATACATGGTTATGTAAAACGAAAAAAGTACATGTTTTTCGATGCTATGGTTCACTCTCATCATTAACAACATGATTGTAATTGAAATGAACATTCGAATATTAAGACTTGTTATACCTTTCCTTGCTCTCTTTGGTGTAATTATGGTGATGAGGTCTTGCCTCAGCTCTTTCCTTGCAATGGGCCCTGCCATGGGATGATAGGGATGTGTTCCCATCATTCTCTTTCCTTGATGATTTCAACAATGTCTTGGAAGCATCTGACACCCTTGAGAATTCTCCTTCAGTTTATCCCAAGCCTGCAAAACGAGGTCTTTGCATGACCTCCAATGACTGAGTTATGCTTTGGCTATTAACACCAAGTCCTTCTTCCTCCTTGTACCTCATCCTGGTAAGGAGCCTCATGTTTGTCCCTGTAATTGGTATCTCCACATTTCCAATAGAAATCATACTATGTGAAGATGAAACTGAAGGGAAGTCAACATCTTTTACCTCCATTGTCGATTTGGAAAGAACTGATGACGGCTTCTCATCATCTGTTGTTGGTGGTTCACTGGCTGTCTTGGCGCATTCCCCAACTTCCTTCCTAACATATCCAAGTCCTGCCTGATGGGGTAATTCCTCCACTTTGATGGGATTCATAATGCCTTGGCCATTAATGCCCAAGCCATTTACTTCATGCCCCATTTTCTTTAATAGTTTGGAGCCAATTATTGTGGTATGAATTTGAAAAATGGCGAGAAGTTTGAAGAAAGAAATTAGAAGTTACAAGGTAGACAATAGCATGTTGATTGAGGCGCAAGAAAGGCTCGGTAGATCATAGGAAAAAAAGTAGAAGTTAATGTAGTGATTCTTCAGCCTTTTATAATTGTAGAAATAGGGACGGTTGAGGATCAATCATGGAGATAGGTAGGAGGAGAAAAAAAATGGGGCATATTGTATCAGGTTTCGATTAGGATATAGGTTGAATAGAGAGGACACAATTAGAGGTGGAAAATATTTGGATACACATGACAGGAGGGGTAGTGCCTATGGATTCTATTCTAGTTTTGGTTCCAAGAGACATCATCACCATCATCCTTATATGATGAGTGAGAAGTAGTATTTTTTGGAGGAGTTTAAGAAATAAAAGCTTCTTACATTTGATGGAGAGATGAAGGGGTCACAAGATGCACAAGTGTGGTTGCTTGGGGATGAATAAGTTCTTCAAACTACATAAGTATTCATAGAACATGAAAGCCAAAATAGTTACCTTTAGTCTTAAAGGGAAAACACATATCTGGTGGGAATATGTGAAGAATGTTAGAGTCATTTGAGAAGAGGATTTGGTTTGGGACAAGTTCAAAAGACTCTTCAAGAAGAAGTGATTGTCTGAAAGGTACTATGATGATAGGGAAAAGGAGTTATATGAGCTGAAGATGGGTTCTATGATAAATGATGAGTACACTAGTAGACGTTTGGAGTTGTTGAGGTATGTGCATTATCTTAAGGAAGAAAAATAAAATATTGAAAGGTTCATCAATGAGAATGGTTACAACTATGCACGAAAAGCGTAGCTGTAGGAATGAAACTTATTATTTACAGTGCATATTTCTAGTAAAAAAAGGGAAGAATGTTGAGGATGAGGAAGTCCTGAAGAGGTATCATGTTTTGTAGCAGTTTCAAGATGTGATTCTTGCAGAGATTATAGAGTTACCGCCTCATAGGGAAGTGGATTTATCTATCGAGTTAGTTCCATGAGTAGCACCAATATTAAAGGCACCTTATAGGATGAGCACTCCAAATTTGGTGGCACTGAAGTTGCAACTTAAGGAAATGCTTGATAAGGGATACATAAGGCCAAGTGTCTCACCTTGGGATGAACCAGTATTGTTTATAAAGAAGAAGGATGGTACTCTTAGATTGTGCATTGATTATATGTAGTTGAACAAGGTGACGATCAAGAATAGGTATACATTTCCAAAGATTGATGACTTGTTTGATCAGTTGAAGGGAGCAACAATGTTCTCAAAGAATGCTTTGAGATCAGGATATCATAAAGTGCACATTAAATAAGAATATATCTAAAAGATTGTATTTCATACCAGGTATGGAAATTACGAGTTTGTGGTGGTTCCTTTTGGTCTTACTAATGCTTTGGCTACTTTCATATGTTTGATGAATAATGTGTTGTGTCCTTCTTTGGACAAGTTTGTGATAGTTTTTATTGATAACATATTGATATATTTCAAGAATGAGGAGTAACTGTAGGTTTTAACCTCGTACAAAAATTACCTGCATACAAATTCTAAAACGCAGAAAATAAACAATGCGAGAGCATAACACATAAAACACATATACATGAAGATTTTCCCTTGGATCCCAAAACTGGGACTACCAAATTGATTTTTCATTATGTTCCTTTAAATGTTACAATACATATTTATACATGTCGAAGCATACAATACCATGGGTCAAAAACCATCGCGTCCAAAACCATGTGCGAAAACCATGCACAAAAACATAGGTAGGTCCGCCCAACCTAATATAGGGTTCACAAAAAAATTTCCCTTGGGCACTGCCCCAGACCCCGTAGAGGGGGACTACCTGTCCCCCTCAAACCCCATGGATAGTGGGGGCTGCCGCCTGCTCCATGACCCCCCCCCCGCTGCAATTTTCACAATGAAGGGGGGGCTCCGCCGCCCCCCCCGCTGCAATTTTCACAATGAAGGGGGGCTCCGTCGCCCCGCCCCGGCCCCCCCCCCCCCCAACCCTCCGGCCCCCCCCCCCCCCCCCCAACCCCTCCGCCCCCACCCACCCCCGCCCCCCCCCCCTCTAACCCCCTATTCACACTATGTAGGCTAGTCGTGGAAAGAATATAACACAACCCAACAGTACACATGCAGAATACCTGGCAACAATATTGAGATTGTTGAGAGAGCATTAGTTGTATGCCAAGCTCAACAAGTGTAGCTTCTTTCAGACTAAATTTCATTACTTGAGACATGTTGTTTCCAAGGAAGGTATAGCAATGGATCTGAAAAATATTAAATCTGTCATGGAGTGGCTGACTCCTAGGAATGTTGATGATGTGAGATCATTCATGGGACTAACAGGTTATTACAGGAGGTTCATTAGGAACTTCTCACAGATTCGTTATCTTATTACATCATTGCAGAGGAAAGGGAACAAGGTGGAATGGACGAATAAGTGTGCAACTAGTTTTGAGCAGTTAAAGTATTTTCTTACAAATGATCCAGTATTGAAGATTGCAGAACTAGATAAATATTTTATAGTCTGTACATATGCTTGCAAGGAAGGACTTGATGGTGTTTTGATGCAGGAAAGACAGAAGGTATGCTATGAGTCAATGAAGTAGAATGAGAATGACCAGAACTGTGTGACTCGTGATCTTGAGTTAGAAACTATCATTCATGCATTGAAGATATGGAGAGATTACCTTCTTGGAAGAAGGTTTTCTCTGATGAGTGATCATAGTGGGGTGAGGTACTTGTTTGACCAACCAAATCTGAATGTCAAGAAAGCTAGATGGTTAGCTACCCTCAGTGTGTTTGACTTTGAGATAAGATACATAAAAGGAAAGGAGAATAGGGTTGTAGATGCTCTGAGTAAGAGAGTGCAGGTGAATAACATTTTAGTTATGAGTTCATATGGGACAGACTTATAGGATGAAATATTGCATGCAAAACAACATGATTCCATCATGGTTGTGGTTAAAAGGTTGAGCAAGGTAGCTCACTTCATTGTAGTGAAGTCTATTAGTTCAGCTAATGAGGTAGCTCAAATACTCATAAGGGAGATAATGAGGTTGCATGTTCCTAAGAAGATCACATCAGACAGATATGCCAAGTTTACTTCTAGGTTTTGGAAGGAGTTTTTCTGCTAGCTTGGGGACAAAGTTAGCATTCAACACATATTATCATGCACAAGCAGATGGAAAAACATAGATGGTTAACAAGATTCTTGAGGACATGTTGAGGATTTATGTCATGCATTAGCAAATGAAGTGGGAGGAGTGTCTTCCACTGGAGGATTTTACTTGTAATAATGGGTACTAGGAATCCTTGAGGATGAGCCCATTTGAGGCTTCCTATAGGAGGATTTGTAATACTCCTATAAGCTAGAGTGATCTAGTGAAGAGGGTACTAATTGGATCAGACATTTTGGTTGAGATGGAGCAAGAGAGGTAGGTTATCAAAAAGCATTTAAAGGAAACATAGGACAGGCAAAAAGGTTATGTGAATCTGCATAGAACATTCAAGGAGTTTCAGGTTAGGGAGCATGTGTTCTTGCACATCAAGCCCAAGAGTATTTCCTTGAGGATTGGATCATATGCCAAGATAACACCTCAATACTGTGGGCCTTTTGAGATCCTTGAGAGGGTTGGACCGGTGGCCTACAAACTTGCACTGCCACCAACAATGAAATTCCATGATGTTTTCCACATTTCATTGCTTAAGAGATATGTGAAGGATGTTGATCATGTGATTAACTAGTCTGTATTGCAAGTGGAACTAGAAGGAGAATTCTAGCTAGAACCTCAGTGCATTTTGTGAAGAAAACAACTCATGCTTTGGAACTGAGCACTCAAGCAAGTTAAAGTTCAGTGGAAGCACTTTGGGCCCGATGAAGCTACATAGGATATGACTAATTAGATATGGGATATGTATCATTCCTTATTTTTCAGTTGAGTAGTTGTGTTGGTACATGTGTTATGGTTTATGTTTATATGTGCATTTATAAAGCATATATAAAGCTCCAATAAGAAGTATGTTGTAAATACTGCATTAAGTTGTGTTATAAAGCTCCAATAACCAGTATGTGTTTAATGTCTCAGGAGTTTATATGATGTAAACGTTTCATCAAGTTTTGTTTTAAGCTCCATGGGCAACATGTTTTACTGGTTATAGGTGTCATTGAACACCGAGGATGTTGTTCCCCCAAGGGGGATGGGTTTTTAACAACCCCTGGTTGATTTTCCATGTAAATAAAATAATACCAAGGTCATGGGACACGTATTTCAAGTGGAATTGTGGGAATAAAACTATAATGGGCATCACTTGTTGTTTATCTATGGCCATGGAAATTGGCAAAGGAAAAGAGACAATAATTGGCATTTAATTATAAAAATAAAGGAAAATAAGGGAAAAGCGAGATGAAGCTAAACAGACACATGCATGAGAAGGAAATTAGATGAAAAATGAAGAAAATAGAGGCATTAATGATAAACAGGCTTTAGATAAATAGTTGCTAGCCTTTTGATAGTTTTTGGTTGGAGCTCTTATTCATTCTCTCTCTCTCTCTCTTACACTCTTGCACACTTGGAGTATTCTTGGAGCACTCTAGAATTCTCTTGGATTTGGAAGAATACAAGCAAGGAAACAAAGGGAAAGCAAAGGAGAGGAAGGACGTGAAAGGAGAAAGATGGATCGACAACTAGAATAGGCATGTTTTGCGGGTAATAGGTTGCATGTGTAATTTCCTTGTTGGTTTATGGATGCATGTGATTCATTGGTTAAGTGTTTTCATTGGCATTGAGAATTGTTTGGATTGACAATGGTTTCATCCTTGCCTTTCCATTTCTTGGATAGCCATGGTGTTATGAGTTCCCTCTTTCTTTTTTATTTGTTCTCAGATTCTCTATGCTTGTGGGTTGGAACAAATGCTCAAGATCCTTGTAACAACTTGGGTTGCATTACTAGTTACTGGAGCCTACAGGTTGGGACAAATGCTCCGGAGCCTTATGGTTTGAGTTATTAGTCCCTAGAGTCATGGTTTGTAACAAATGCTCTGGAGCCATGATTTAGTTGTGGATTGAATTACTAGTTCCTGGAGCCCTAGATATCTTGGGTAGAGATCGAGTTGATTGTTGTTAGTGATTTTTGGACCAGTGAGGTGAAATCAATGTGGTTGAGGGTTGAGGTGGTTTTCCCTCTAGAAGCCCTGGTTGTTTTTGTTTTGGTTTAACCCTTATGACCCCACATTGATGCTTGGAAAATGGTGCGAGGGTGATTCACTGAAAGAGAGATTTTGTTCAACCAAATCTATGGTCAGGTGGTACATGGATGTATCTGACTTGGTTGGTATTTTTATATGTTAATAAGAGCTATTTTTCTATTGTAATCTATGAGAACTTGTGCTAGTTATCATGTGGACATGATGGTTGATTTTCCATGGTTTTTATTCTAGTTATTTATCCATTATATATCTGGTTATATGGTGTATTCTATTTATGGCTCTTGACATGTATGACAATTTATTGAATGGTTGATGAATGCATGGGCTAACCAGTGTTATTGCAACTATCATGAGAGGGCATTAGACCTTCTTGGTGATTCTCAAAATAATTTCATAATTTTATGATTAGATATGCATTCATGGCCTGTAGCTCTCATGTTTACCATATGTTTGATGAAATTTCTATCATGGATTAGGCATGTCTAGGTGAAGTTCTTGCTTGAGTTTTGATTTCTTATCATTGTTGTCATCATTTCCATGATTTTGCAAAGTTACAGGAAGTGGTCTAGAGGCTAGCCTAAAAAGTGGAACCGCGGGCACAAAACTAGAGGATTTAGGTCATAACCACATGGAGGCAAACCTATGAGTGCAGTCATAGTATCCCAACCACATGGATGTAGTGTCAAGGGTGTCATTATAGAGCTAGGTCAATGAAAATGATTCCAACTTAGGGATTGATCACTTGAGGTGGATATTTGGATCCTGAGTGGTTTGTCATCCTTCAGGGATGTCAAAAATGTTTAAGTTTGTAGGCCCTACTTCCATAACTGGAACTTCAAGGTCTAGCCATATCATAGTGACACTCGTCTCATGTTCACCATGGATAGATGTGAAATTGGGTAAATGTGAGAGGAGGTGATTACAATTTTCTTAGTTGAAATGTGGAAGCATGATGAATCCATGCTCCCTCACATTGACGGATTCACTCTTTAGTCTACTTGGAACAAGAAATCCTCTCGTATAGTTGGTGGTGGTATAAATTTTTATATAAATGGCAATTGTTCTTCTCATATTTGATTTCATAAAATAGACCCCCTCAGTTAATACATTTCGATCGAAATTTTTGAGTTTAACACGAATATAATTTTTCTCACAATTTTTTATTTCACCCCTATCAACTCTACCTACTATAAGGAAAACAAATTGGATAAAAATTTCCCCTTCAATACCGTAGAATAGGACATCCATAGCCTAATTAATGAAGGTAATATCCTTTTGTTTGGAGACTTTAACGCTAGAACTGCTACTAATTAGGTTACTATCATGCATAATAGCTCTAGCACTAGCCCCTTATCGCTTAATGAGGATGGTGACAATGCTAATAAATTCAAAAGAAATTTTGATGACATAATTGAGAACCTATTTGGTAGCGAGCTTCTGAAGCTTTATATTTCCCAAGACCTTATAATTTCTAATTGAATTAACAAGTGGCCTACCTTCAGCCAGATGACTTGTATTCATGGGTTGGGCAGTAGTGTTGTAGATTACATGATATCGTACTCTCATGTTCTCAACCATGTTGCAAACTTCTTCTTGACTTGCTAAGTCAACAAAACTATAGTGATATTGGAGTGATTCTCTCCCTTCTTTTTGATCATAGAATAAAATATTAAAGAATCATAACTAGTCTCTTACTTTCTTTAGGTCTGATAGACCACATTGGTCTTAGTGAACATTAATCATCATCCCATCAATAAGTTTACATAACAAAATTTTATTAAAATAAAAATGAATTTTATTAGATTTATTCACATTATATCTTTTTAAATATTATTATACTAAAGTTTACAAGTTTAACATATTTTAAACTGATTAATATCCAGTTTAAAATAAGAATAATAAAGATTTTTTTAATATTCTATAAAAACTTTACCATACATTAAAATCAATAAAGTCTCAACTGACAATATTCAATTCTAGAATTGTTAGCTTTAATCTATTAAATGAGTTTTCAAAAGTGAAACTTTAATCCCATGTTACTAGGTAATATTGTAACATTTTTCTATGGAACCAAGATGTTGAAGTTAATCTCACATTTCAAGGGTATATAATTATGTAATAAAATGACTTTCTAGACTATTTTTCATATGCATACTCTTTACTTATTATCTAAAATAAAATCAGTAGACAAATTATAAAATTAGTACATTAGTAAATGTGATTGATATAAATCAATCAAGCACATTTATGAAATCCATAAAATATAAAATCACAATGAATAAGTTATAAAATAATTTAATCTAAAAATATAGGATAAGTTTATGCTCACAAGTTGTACTTTAATGCTTTATACTTTGTAAATAATGTATTAGCTTTTATTGTTTAAGTTCACGATTTTCATCAATAAAAAAAATTATACATTGAGATCAGATTTGTTAATCTCACGAAGAAAGAGAAAAAAGAGTAACAGAAACAAGAGTATCACCTAGCTTGGGACAGCTTGTCCAATATACTTTTATTTCCTTTCTTTTTTACTATTTCACCCACCCATTCAGTGGAGGAGTAACCAAGGCTAGTTGGTAGAGGAGCGACCAAGGCTAGCTAAAGATTCTCCACAAGTCACGGATGCATTCTTGTCAAAATCTGAGGAGGTCGATTAGTCAACTCACTTTACAACCCTCAAAGAAGCAATATTATTGTTTATTTCTTTTCAATTTGCTGAAATTTGGCTCTCTTTACTCTCCTTGTGAGGCTTTTGAAGATGTGAGGTTTGGGCCTCATCCTAGGAGAACATGTCATCAATCAACTCAATATCCTCCTAGTGTGAAGAAGAGAATCCCTCTTCCTCCATAGAGGTGGGTTGAATGGATTCCAAGCCTTAGATTTAACCTACCTTTTTACTAGCTTTTGAGATATTTTGTATATGTCTTATTAGATGGTAGAGGTGACAATGAAATGAAATGTTCTCCTAGTGCTAGAGCTGGATCCAGTAAAATCACTTCTCCTAGTGCTAGAGCTAGAGCTGGATCCAATAAAAATCACCTACTAAATTCATAAAATTTATTTCAAAGAACAAGACTAACCAAAATCAGGGACAACCTACCGTCTCCATTTTTCATACCTATTTGATATAAAAACACTTCTTCCCATTTCTAGTTTCCAATTTTCATTTGTATCCACGTTTCTAGTTTTCAATGGCTTATAATTTTCTTTTATTGCTAACCTTATTAATTATTAGTTTTCCATCATTACCTACCTTTCCTACCCATTATCGGCCTTTTGCCAAATGTAACATTTCAATGTCAGGGAACATTAATCTTCTCCCATGTAAATCATTGGATTTTGGGTATCAATAATCTTCTGCTAGTCATGATTCCATTCCTGTCAAAGTATTTTAATTTTTTAGGTTCATTCTCGTCCAATTTTTCCTTTATATTCTTCCATCAGTGGCTCAATTTCCAGCCATCACTTAGATCAACACATATATAAAAAAATCCATCACAAATGGACGAATCAACTAAGCACCAATACTACATTGGAATTCGCACGGGCTAAACTACAACAAATGCGAATTAAATTAAACCAACATATGTCATAGATATTCTTCCCAAAGAGAAGATAATTTTTTTTACAAAATCCAAAATGGAAGACTATCACCTCTCATGGACCTCCTTAGAAAAAACACTGAAAATCAATACCACTATTCCGAAGAAACAAAAAATATCTATAGTGGAAGTTTAATAGGGCCCAATCACTGGGAGGTTGTCCATTATTGTTGGTGGTTATCTCCAAATTGTTTACATAAAACAGTAATTAAAGGTTGACTATAGATCTGCAATGGATTTATATCTACACAAATATTATAAGTTTCTTGGAGTGATGGAGCAAACATGAAATAGTAATTAAATGCTGACTAGACTTCTATATTGGATTGATACCTACACAAATATTATACGGTTCTTGTAGTGACTGAGGAAACACAATAGTTGCATATATTGTTTTAGAATTGGATTGGTCTCCATAGAAAATACATGTTTTGTTATACTCCATATTTTATGGCTTCCTCTTCTTTTTATGACCTTTTTAATGGGATACTTTTCTTTTGGGAAGACTTTGCTAACTTAATTACAAAGGCTCATCATCTTTAAAGGAATTTCCTTTACTACAGAAAGTTTCTAAAATTTCTTATATAATTATACAATAAATATAAATTAAATTAATTATACCAAATATAAAATGTTTTCTAAAAATTGTCTTTCAACTATATAATAAAATAGAAATTAACTTCCAATTATATTAAAAGATAAAGATTTTTTTTTCAATTACAAAAAAAATAAATATATTAAATTATAATATATAATAAATATATTATTATATTATAACAACAAGAAAAAAATTGTTTTCCAATTACAAAACAAGAAAAAATTGTCTCCCAATTAGACACAAAAACTAGAAATATCAATGTTTCATTCTAGTTACATAGCAAGACAAAGTTCACCTTCTAATTACAGAAAAAAGACAAGAAATGTCTTCCAATTATAGAATAAAACAAAAATTTCCCTCCAATTATATAAATGCTAACAATTGCCTTATATTTAGACAACTAGGCAAAAATTTCCCTCCAAATACAGTACAAGACAAAAAATATATTCCAAGACAAAAATTGTCTTCAAATTAAACAAAATTCCCTACTAATTGCAATGATATAAAAATTTACTTGTCAGTTACACTAAAATGTGATTCTTTGGGTAAAGTCACATTCACAATGGAAGAGGGCATTGGTGTCCTAGGGGTGGATGGGGATGCAAAAACAAGTAGGGTCCAATGAGTGGATGGGCTTGGGGAAAGAGGCTTACTTCAACTAACTCATATGCTTCCCTTCAACCAAATCAAGGCCTTGGAACCCATATCTAATTATTAACAACTTGTGAAGGCACTAACATCATGGGTACCCTTCAAAATTAATATGCTTGTTATGGTCCTATCCAAACACATTTATATACATACTTTATTAACATATGAGGTTACCTTAACAAAATAAGTCCCATTGAATAGTTAGTTAATAGAATGACATTCAAAACCAACTAGTTTCAAGCATAAACCAGTCGATTCATTAACCCCAACCATCGAACCAATTGAAAAACCAGTTTATCTGAGTGGGCCCACAGGTTTCGGGCCTAACGGACCATAAATTGGTCAATTTATGACAGAACCAACCGGTTTTCCCGTAAACTAGTCGGTTCCATCATAAAATGATTGTTTTATTTCCAGGCCAATCGCAGACGCCGCAAAAGGGTGTTTGAAAATTTTTAAAGTGGTTTGGAGGGAAACTAGGGGTTGTTTCCCTCAAAAAACAACCCATCCAAGCCCTTTAAAAGGATGTGTCCCCTCGGATTTGTCTCACACACCTCATTTAAAGTTCTTGTGAGCTTAGAGAATGTTGAGTCTTTTTTGGAGAACTGGAACAACAAAGAGTTTGGGTTGAGAAGTAGCCACCATGCCTCTAAAATCCAAGGATACTACATGGGCTCATTGTTCTATGATTGATGGAAAAATGATATGCAAATATTACCAAAATTCTATTTAAGGGTGGGGTACTAACAGGTTCCAACAACACTTGTTTGGGATAGGACACCATGTAAAGTTGTAGAGCACCAAATGAAGTAATAGAGAATATTGGGGTAGAATACCTTCAAAAGTTTGAGACTCAAGTCACTCAACCAGTTGAGAAGTTTGTGACTCAAGGAACTGCAAAATTTGAGAGTCGTGACTCAACCAACTAATTTTGATCATGATGAGAAGTTTCAAGCGATAATTTTGATCACTAATATGTAGACTTGTAGTAGGCCAGTGGCCCCATAGCTTGTAGGAATTTTTTTGGGACTCTAGAGGCCATTTAGAGCTTCATTGATTATATATTTTGTTGTTGATATGTATTGCACTTGGTGATATTTTGATATATTCACCATGATATGGTATATATATGAGCAAACTTTTCATATTTTGTCTCTGTCAATTTGTAATCATGATTTTAAATCTCAAAAATAATTTTTTCATTAAAAATTATTTATTTCATGTGCTTTTTAAAAACCAGTTCATTGGAATCTAACTAGTCGCAATTTGAATGGTTCCAGTTTGAAACCTAACTTATTAGGTGGACAAGTCTAATCACCAGTTAAGGAACTGAATACTATGGTTAATAGTCACTCATTGTAAAAAATATCCTCGTTATTAATATGACTCAAATTATTTAGTAGGTTCTCATTATAAGTAAGTCAATATGTAGTTAAGACTCTCGATGTATAACTATATTAAGTAGAAGGATGTATAATATTTTGGCAAGAATTGTTATTGTATTTAAAGCATTTCTCTTGGAGGTTACCCTTAGAAACAATGTATAACTATATTAAGCAGAAGGATATATAATATTTTGGCAAAAAATTCTATTGTATTTAAATCATTTCTCTTGGAGGTTACCCTTAGAAAAGACATGTGAACATAGTTCTATAATTTGTATTATCTAAGAGTTGTCTCTTAGGGTTTATCTCTATTTTCTCTGTTATTTTCTTCAGGCCTAAACTATATAATATGTAAAGGTGTAATAACTCTTTTATAAGCACAAGCCAAAAACATTTAGGTTAATTTTGAAAAGTTGTGTAAAAATTGGAAAATACAACTCAAGATATATATTCCTTTCCTAAAAATACTTATTGAAAAATAGAATAAAATTTATTAAAAAAAACCAACATAAAAATTCGAAGTTAAAATAAAATAAACCAATATGGCCTCCAAATAATGGAGATATCATTGATTGAAAATCAACATTTTCGTAGTGTTTTTTTCTAAAATGGCTACATTTTTGCAAATTAGATATTCTTTAATTAAGCCAAACCAATGTTAATAGAAAAACAAGGAGATGATTTTTTGGGTTCTTAATTTTTTAAAATATTTTTAGATATATATTTAAATTCCTTTAAATGACCAGAATTATTTACCACATTCTAGTTACACATACCTTGTGAATGGAGTGAAAAAAGAACACACATGTTCCTTAAACGTCTACATGGTCTGTAATGTGTGCATTGTCAAGCATGGACACGTGCTCTAGAATTCAAGTGTGTTTTTCCCATTTCAATTTTTTTAAGGTTGGAAGTGAAAACTCTAATACGTGTTTGCTAATTTGATCTACTTAAGAAACTTATTTTTAATATTATTTTATAAATTATACACTAAATGGATTAGAACAAAAGATATAATTACTTTTATAATTAAAAAGAAATACACCTTTAAAAAATAATCTTAATATCTTACATCAGAACAATAGATTATCTCAATTTTACTAAAAAAATTATGTTATTTACAAATTTTAGATTAAAAATAATAATTTATTATTATTATTAATGAAATTCGTATTAATTCAACCTTCACATTTTCTCTTTTTATACCATATTAAAATTTATTGTAGAAGTATCTTAAATCATCCTCCCAAATTGATACATTGCTATTTTTTCATATTTGAATTTCCAATCACATCATAAAAGATCATTAGTTTACTACCATCATTAGTTTACGTCAACTAATAAATATTGAAAACTTAACCATTTTACATTTAATGCTAATTGAATTATAATATAATTTACTTGTAGGCTTTTGTGATCCATAATGTTGATATCAGTCTTTCGAATTAATCACATCGTGGATTTGGTCGATGTTTTGAACCAGCTAATGTGGTTCATCATCTATAACTAATTACATTATTTTATCAATTAGTTATAGATGATTTAACTTATGATTTCTTCATAACAACTAGTTTCTAATATTATGGGTCAAACCCTAACTAACAATATTATTACAATATTTAATATAATATTATAAGTATTATTCCATTAATAATATCGAGATTTAATATTTATTTATCACACTACAACTAAATTTAAAAATATCTTTTTTTTTTGTAGGTAAGCACCCACATGGCATTTGAATCAATGACCTATCACAGGGAGTGCCTTAACAGTGCACCCATTCATTATCAATCCAAAACCCTGTGGGCTAACTAAATTTAATAGTATCAATTTATAATATCGAAACATAATATTTATTTATTACATAACATCTAAATTATTAAACAATTTAACAAATTACCCAACGACTAATTTCCAACGACTAACTCTGAGCAGTGATGCATCCTTGCTATTTATTCCCTCAGATCTACTGATTCTCACCTTGTCCTGAGAATAAACCACATTAACTGGTTCAATTTCTCACCTTGTCCTGAGAATAAACCACATTAAATGGTTCAAAACATCGACCACTCATAATTTACTTATCATTTTTACTATTACTTTTATTATTTTTATAATTATTAATTATTTTCAACCCTTTAAATAATTCAAACATAATAATATCTTAGAAATCTCTAAATATTTGATATTAAAATACCTATAAAACCTTGTTAAAGATTAATACTACAATATACATTTATGTTGATATGTAAATTTCTTTACATAAAAATAAATATGATATATTTTCATTCATTTAACATTTTAATATTATAAAACTCAAAACATATTAATTAAATATATTGTGTGAAAACAATAAAATAAATAAATCAGTACTATTAATTAATCTGGTTTTCAATGCCTTGTCAAAAACATTCAAAGATTCGCTTCATTGGTTGTTAGTCGTTGTTTAGTTGCGTACCAGCTATGACGGTTCTTAAATTGCAATCTCAAGAACATTAATCTTCTCAAATGTTTATGTGGATTTGTAGTATATATTATTTTATGGTATATTTGTTATTTCGATACCCTTTATATATTTTAGGTCCGAATGTTTATTTTATATTCCATCCTCGCTAAGTCAACATGAATGGAAAAACTCCGTCCGACTAACAAAGAAGTTCAGCAGGAATAATGCGTTACGTTCCATATTTATGAGTTGATGTTAAAATTATAAGTTCAAATTATTTGTAAATTTGAATGTATTTTAGATGAATTACTTATACATTAGAAAAAACCAAATCACACTTTTATTTAAAATTATATCCAAAAACAAATCACATTTTTATTTACAATAAAGATAAAATTTTGTCAATTACATTTTTTTATGATTTTATTTATTACATTTTTTTATAGCAATTATCTATTGTCTTCAACGAAAACAATAATATCGCTTTCTTATATGAACCTTCACATAGATTCGATGCTTTTACCTCTAAACTCTGTTCAGTAACCTCCTGCGTTATCAGGATAAGACTAAGGAATTACAACACTCTAGAATATGAATATGTTATTGTGTTATTAGGAAAAAACTAAGAATTTACAATACTCTAGAATCATATGTGAACTTTAAATGAGCATAAGATGACTTTTAGAAAGCAATAGACTCATCAACATTAATAATAACATAGCGTAAAATATCTTTATTAACTAGAGCCGAACTTGACAAAGTTTATAGACTTCAAATTCAATGATTACAAACTTCAGATTCGATCTTGGCATGTTTATAGACACATGTAGTTTTAGTTCTAGCATGAATCACACTATATATCAGCATGAGTTCTTCCATTTTAGTTTCACATAGATACTCTTATATACTTGCACAAGCTTATCAAACTCAAACAAATCTTGTTTACTAGAAAGAAACAGAGCTTAGGCATAAGGGGGGTCAAGAGACATACTCTAAGATTTGTGATAGACTCGAACGAAACAGAGCTTAGGCAGAAGGGGGCTTAAGAGACTGACTCTAAGATTCTAAGATTTGTGATAGATTCGAATGAGGAGAATGAAAGACCTCCTCCCCATTTATACAACTTGGAGGGAGCAAAGAGTCACTCCTCAAGACAAGAAGGATCAACACTTTATGATAGGTAAAACTTACATATCTAAACCCTTTTCTGTAGATTCTCTAAAATGTGTCTCAAACTGCACCAAAAGTAAGAGAAGTGCTTTGAGTCTCATAGATTTGTTAAGAAAGTGTAGAAAGTAAATCATCATTTAGGAGGACAGACCCGTCCGTATAGTTCAAAGTAAATCTTAATCAAATAACATATCACTCCATATAGTCAAAAGTAAATCTTAGTCAGATAACATACCCGTACCAAATATTTGTGCATAAGATGAAGTTTCCAAGCTTTTGAATAATGATTTCTTATCAAAATTGCATGTCCTTGGAGCATTTTGACAAAGATTCTTGTTTCTCCAACCTCTCTATATGAAAAGCTATATACTTCTTGAGTATTTTTTTCAATCATCACCTCATAATCCTGGAGATGTTCATACTTTCTACAAGGGAATACCATGTGCTGCATGTTCTTGTATCAAGAACTTTTGGCACAAAATTGAGAGAATTATTTTTGTTGTTGATTTTCATCTTTAAAATAGGTGAACAACAATTAAGCCAATTTTTGAAAATTGGGAAATTTAACCAATATTTATATTCCTTTTAAAAATATATCTAAATAAAATAAATAAATAAATAATCTAAAATAGAGTCTAAAGTGGATTATCATTTTTTTAGTATTTTTTTCTATTATGGTCATTGATCTTGCAAATTAGAGAATTAGAGATCTTGTCATACACAAATTTCAATCAAACTAATGATTATATATTCAAAGAAGTTGTTTTGTATCATAATTTATATTGTAATACCCAATGTGAGAAATATAGCAAAATTGTGACCATTTTAGGTTATCTACCTCAAACCCCACATTGAACAAGTAAATGATATTCTTGTGATTTTGAGATATTTTTTTCATAGGTTGAGTTCCTAGAATTTTAAATATTTTTAGACCTTGTATACCTTGTGAATGCTAGTAAAAAAAAAACACAGATGTTTATAAAATGTGCACATGATTTAAAATGCACATGTTCTCTCGAATGGACACAACTTTTAGTGTGTTTTTTTCACTTCAATTAGATTTAGGTTTAGAGCGAGAAACCTAGTGATTTAAGCTGATAATACATTAAAACCTCCAATTTTTTTAATACTTTTAATATTAATATTTTTAACATTATTTTTATATAAAATGCAAAAATCCATTATTAATGAAATCAAGCAACAAAAACATATAAATGATATTATTAGATTCTAAATATATAATAATTAATAATAAATATGTATTAATTAATAATTTTTGTTGAAGAAGATGCGAACAAAGATTAATGACTTCTTAATTACTTAAACAAAGAAAATAAATTAAAATTATATTTTGAAAAAATTCCTTTACATTGAATAATATGTTATGTATGATTTTAGAAAAAATAACAATATGTTATTTACAATTTTACTTAAAAAACAATTCCATATTAATATATTCAATATGTGCATTAACATATTATAATTAGCATGGAAAATAATATAATACTATTAGAAAATCTCAAATTTAGAAATTTTATAAATAATAAATACATATTTAGAAAACTAATTTAATTTGTTCATTTCCTTTCTCATTTTATAACATATTGTAATTTATTGTGAAAGTACCTTAAATCATGGTTTGAGTTGGTATTTGCAAAATGCGGGGAGCTCTGGCGATCGACGGCAATGGCGATAACCTAACCCTAGATTATCTCTGTTCAATCCCCGTTCCCCATGGCAGGTAACAGGCCGAGTCCATGGTTCACAGGTCTCTGACTACACGGGCCCTTCGAGAGGACAACTATTATCCCTCTGTATCCTGGCTACTGGTATACCCTAGGGTTTTCTACCTTCCCGGCTGAACATTCTCGTGTTGTTTTATCCTTCCAACTTTGTTGTCGGTCCCCTGGTCGGCAGTTTGGGATCTGCTATTTTGTCAGGTTGCTATGGTTGTGGAAGACCTCGTGGACTACGAGGAGGACCCCATGCCAGATCAGGATATTTGGGCATACAATAACCGACCAGCCATGGATCCCTGGGGCAAAGAACCAACTATAGCGATAGTTGCCTCCAGCATACAGCCCCACCCACCGCGCTCAGGGAAGAAGCACCATCCGGATGTCAACTTGGTGGACCTTCCGGTCCTTGAATGCCCGCCTCTCTCGCCGGCCACGCTCCATCTTCTAGGATCCTTCCTGCAGATTTCTCCATCATTCAACTCACCTCTCCCGACCTCTGCTCAGCTCTCCCTACCTACGCCCTCGCCTACCATTCTACCCTCGAACCCATCATCCATTTCATTGGCACCGGTAAACCCTCATGGCCTGTTGCGCCCCACTCGTCCCACCTTTCACCCTGGTTCTTGCAGTTTGAACCCCCGCTCCCCCATCCGCTCGGGATGCTTCAGTTCCCCGCTCCTACCTGCTCGTTCGGTCGGGTCTGCTCAGCATAGTACCTCTAACCCGTGCCGCAAGCTCCTTAAGGACTGCCCCATTAGCAAGCGCTCAGGAAAACAGAAGAAAGGGAGGTGCCTACGAGCCATCGACTCCGATATCAACCTAACTTTCCGGGAGGACGTTCAAATGGCGGATGCTATAAACACTGCTCGCAAGGTTCTGGTCAGCCGGGTTCGCGTTCGAACATATTCTGTGGAAAGATTAAAGCAATGGACGGAGGAGATTTGGGGATTTTTGCTAAAGGAATTACCAGCCATCAGAGTCTTGGCGAGGGGATGGTTTGCCTTACAATTTCATCGACCTGAATACACACAATGGATTCTATCCCAATTCTGGCATATTGAGTTGGCGTCGGTTCTGATGAAGCGTTGGGATCCACTATTTGACTCGGAGCGAGAACAATTGGGCGCCGGGCCTATATGGGTTCGACTACCGAACTTGCCCATGCAATACTGGACACCCCAAGTATTCAAGCGCATAGGAGATGCATTAGGCACCTATCTCGAGCATGATAAATCCTATGAGCAGACTGGAATTATGACCATGGCTTGAATCCTTGTTCACCTTGACACCAGGGTTGGGCTGGAGGAGAAAATTACCCTGCATCGCAGACACTTTTCGCGCAAGCAGCTGCTGGATTATGAAGGAGTCCCGTTTCGATGTCGAAGATGTCACAAAGTCGGCCATTTGTACAAGGACTATCCACTACTTTCAGGAGTGACTTCGGAAACTAAAGGTGCTAGACAACAACCATCTGTGGAACAAAATAGAGCTGACATCAATCAGGAAGAAGGTGATGTGACTCACAGTGAGGCCCCTGCGAATGTGGTACCTGAAGGCACAAAGAAGACAAACAACAGAAGGAAGGCTACATCGACTCCTGCACCACCTCGCACCCGGTCCAAGACAGCGGAGGATGCATCATCTACTATGGGGAAGAAATTCAATTGCTGACCGACTCTCAAAAGAAGCGGCGGATCGTCCTCTAGGCGATTGGATGATCGAGGAATTTTCTCCTACAGGGACATATAGATATTATCACAGACCATATATAGATGCACCACTTCAGTGAGGCAATGGCCTCAATATCAGCAATTTTGAAGAACAAAATATTTTGCTTATATTTGTATATATCGCAGTATATTACAGTAATGAACTCATGTATAGCAACTACGCACTTTTATGATGGACTCAGAACCTTACTCAGTATCCCTATGGGAACCTTATGTATTTTTTTTGCTTTTTGAACAGTGGCGACCAGCCACAATACAGCATATGCCTATGGGCATCAACAGCATGTAATTTCTCATCAATAGAATTTATGAATTTTCTTCTTCGGAAAAAAAAATGGTTTCAAATTCAAATTAATACATGTTATTTTTCCATATTTAATTACAACTAATACATTCCAAAATAGTATCATTAGCTCACATCCATAAATTTAACACTAATTTCAAGTTAATATTAATTTATTTTTATTTTACAATTATTTTTATTTTATTAACTACCTTCCGCACTTCATATATATCAACGTAATAATATCTTTATATATGAAATGGCTATGTAAATATGTTAAAAAATAATTCTAAGAACATAAAATTAATTAAGTTGATGTATAATTTTTTTAAATAAAATATTTTTATTAGTTTAATATTTTAATATATATTTTTAAATATTGTATTTTAAAATATATTAAATTATGTCTATGAGTCTTAGATAGATGGTGATCTAGTATTTGTTAAGATACTTTTTTGATATAAAATTACTGATTGAATTCCTTACTGCGATCAAAGTAATATATTAGATATAATAAAAAAATACTCGTGCCAAAAAAATATATATATATATATAATATATATATATATATATATATATATATATATATATATTAATTAATTAATTCATAATTTTTAAATATAATATTTATTATCACTATCTCTTTTTTGACGACATTCAATTTCACACCCTCACATAACTTAATTATCATATTTTTTAATTATTATCGTAAAAATAATATTCCAAAATACTTATATTCAATATTAACCTTTTATGGATATCCGGAGACGATGCGAACACCTTGCTCTGCAAGCAACGACACAACCCTAATCCCTGTACTTCCCTGACCTTCCAAGCTCGCGCCGCCGTGCTTCTCCTAACCTCCCTTCCATGGACGCGCCTGTAGGAGGGGAGGGATCCTCCCCCCCTCCTTACACCGCCTCTGCCTCTGACACTGAAAAGCCTGAAATACCTCTGACCTCCCCTGGCAACTTACCAGAAACTGATCAGGGAGCAAGACAGATGCACAGCGAAGCCGATCCCGCAGCAGCATGTGACATGGATGACAAAGGAAAAGGTGTGAATCAAACGTCTTCTTCGTCACAGCCAAAGGCGACCTCGGCCACTTGCATTCCGAAAGCTGCAGAAAGAATTAAAGTCGATCTCCCCAGTCACCGCATCAACAGCGAGATTCAGTACATGCAGGACCATGCGCTCATAGGCAAGTTCCTCGGTTTCTGGCCAACTGAAAAAGCGCTGCAAGGATCGATAGCTTCAAAATGGAAGCCTAAAGGGCAAGTTACTCTGCAGCTTGGACCTAAAGGCTTCTTCACAGCCATTTTCCACTGTGTAGAGGACAAATCTCGCATCTTCGAAGGTGGCCCGTATTTTTTCAACTCCTCAGGTCTATACCTACGGGATTGGAAGCCTAGGTTCAACCCTGACAAGGAAGATTTCAGTTGGGCTCCAGTATGGATACGAATGTACTCCCTTCGTGTGGAATACTGGAGAGAAGAAATGCTAGCAAACATCGGCAACAAATTAGGGGTCTTCATCAAAGTTGTTGAGGAAACCAAAACCCGCAGATACACCTCTTATGCCCAGATCTGTGTCCAGATGCACTTGACCAAAGCTCTCGCCAACTCGGTAAGTCTCTTCCATGACGACTTTGAATGGAACCAACCTTTAGATTACGAGCATATCCCCTTTCGTTGTCTTAAATGCCATGAACATAGCCATCTCTTCCGAGATTGTCCTCTGAACTCTCAGACCAAATCCCTAGCTAATGAATCCAGTAAAGACTCTGAAGGATTTACCAAAGTTTCAAATCGTCGTCGGCATGCAAAGAAAAATCATGTTGTTCCAGAAAGCCCCTTCAAACCTGATTCCCAGAATCGTTTTATTTTGCTCTCTTCTCCAGATCAGCCGGAAAAACCAAGCTCAAAACCCCAGGAGAACCCCTCCCTCCCCTCATCACCCCATGCGCCCAACGCCCCTAGGCCCTCTCCCACTCCCATTCCTCATAGCCTCATAACCAGCTCTCACTCAGATAAAAGTCTAGCTCTAGATGCTGGCTCTCTCCCCTCCACCACAGAGAAATCTGTTCCAGAGCCCAACCAGCAGCCCTCAGCAATGGAGCTAGACACAGCTCTAGCCCTCAGTCTACAGGAAATAGTAGTTGTGGAAGATCAGAGTACACCCACCATCATGAAAGAAGATCCAGAGAATGTTAGCCTGGATGGTCTAGACATCTTCAAACTAGAAACGACATGCAAGCAGAAAGAATACAACTCAATACCCCCTTGGCAAATCGACAGGCTTGAAGGAGTTTTAATCAAAGCACAACGCAACAAAAGTCTGGGCATACAAGCAGGAAGCCCATGGGACGGAAAAAAAATTCTCAAAGAAACTAAGAGAAGAGGGCACAAAACAGACCTACAAAGGGCAATCATAGTAGGAGAAATACTTATGGAATCTGGGCGATTCCCTAAGTTGACAAAGTTTTACAAAATCCAAACCCCACTATCCCTCATGAAGCTCATCTCCTGGAATGTGAGAGGGCTCAATAGCCCCTCAAAACACAGAATAATCAAAAACTTGATACAACAAGAAAAACCATCATTAGTTTTTCTTCAAGAAACAAAAAGCAATAATACTGCTATAGAGAGAATCCGCATTAAAGTCTGGTCAGGCAGCTGCTCAGTTTCAGTAGATGCCTCTGGGGCTTCTGGCGGATTGGCTATCTTGTGGAACCCACAGGTTCTAACTCTAAGAGATTTTCATGCTACCTATTACCTCATCCAAGCGTCCTTCCATCTCATCGGCACCAACATCCATGGGCACCTCTCAAATGTATATTTTCCACAGAATCTTCAGCAAAAATTAGAACTTCTGGATACTCTCACCATACTCAATGCAAACAGGCAGTTCCCCCTCTAGATCGGTGGAGGTGATTTCAACATCATCAAGACGATGGAGGAGAAACAAGGAGGCCGAACAAGGCTAGAAAATGACAGCAATGGTCTCAGAGAATTCATTCAAAATAATCAACTAATGGACATCCAAACCTCCAATGGAGTCTTCACTTGGACCAATAAGCGCAGGGGCACCCAACACATCGCCTCCAGACTAGATCGGTTTCTCATCTCGGACAACGCCATACACCTGGGAGGGGACTTTCACGCCTCCATAATGCCACAAGGTGGATCAAATCATTGGCCAATCATGTTACAATGGTCGCGGCCAGGCACAAGAAGCAATAGACCTTTCCGATTTGAAGCCTTCTGGCTCTCAAATCCCAACTTCAAGATAGTAGTAAGTGAGGCATGGCAATCATTCATCCCGCCGGAAGGTGCCAAAATGTTCCAATTCCAACAGAAATTAAAAAACTTAAAACAAGTTCTCAAAGTCTGGAATCGCACTCAGTTTGGCAATATTTTTAAGAACCGCAAAAGGCTGGAACATCAAATGAAAGCACTTCAACAAACTCTCATCTTGGAAGGTAGGACAGATGAGCAGGCGCATCAGGAGTAGATTCTCTGGAATCAAATTGAAGCTCGCAGGCAGCAAGAGGAAATCCTATGGCGACAGAAGTCCAGAATCAAATGGCTCAAGGAGGGGGGGAAGAATACAAAATTCTTCCATAGAACTGCCATCCAAAGAAGAATGTGTAACAACATAGCATTCATAAATAACCAACAAGGGGAAAGGTTAGAAGCGCATGAATACATGGAGAAGGAATTCAAAGATTACTTTCAGGAAATTCTCCGGGAACCTCCTAGAAACAGAGATCACGCCATCAGAACGATCACGCAGCACATTCCTAAAATCATAACGGAGGATCATAACAACAAACTGCTCCAGTCCATTTCACTTCAGGAGGTAAAAGAGGCGATGGCCCAACTCAAGGATGGCAAAGCACCGGGTCCTGATGGTTTCATTGCCAATTTTTTTCACGAGTTTTGGGAGCTCATCAAAACAGAGGTATGGGAATTAGTGGAGGAATCAAGAACTATGCACTGGATTCTACCCTCCCTCAATGCAACTTTCTTAGCACTAGTACCTAAAGGCGATGAACCTAATAAGCCCGACAAATACAGACCGATAGCACTATGCAATGTCATTTACAAGCTCATCTCTAAAGTACTGGTGAACAGGCTCAAACCTCTTCTTCCCCTTCTCATCTCTCCGGAGCAGACGGGTTATGTAGAAGGGCGACAGATTATGGACGGTATCATTCTATCAAATGAAGTAATCCACTCTCTAAAGCTCATGAAAAAAACCAGATATGATTCTAAAGCTGGACCTCTCCAAAGCTTTTGATAAACTTAGCTAGAATTATATTCATCAGATGTTATTGGCTTTTGGCTTCAACTCCACCTGGACTAGATGGATCATGAATCTCATCTCCTCTCCCAGCTTCTTTGTCCTGCTCAATGGCTCCCCCTCATCGCCTTTCTTCCCCTCCCATGGTATACGTCAAGGGGATCCCCTATCTCCCTTCCTTTTTTTCCTAATGGCAGAAGGGCTAAGTCGACTCCTCAAATCCGCCATCTCCTCCCAAGCTCTAAAAGGTATTTCCCTCCATGGTCTTCATCCCCTATCCCATCAATAGTTCGTAGACGACACCATGTTATTTGATCATCCCTCCTCTCAAGAGGCCAAAGCCTTTAAATCTCTGCTCTCCCTTTTCTCTGATGCCTTCGGCACCTCCATCAACGCTTCAAAGTCCCAACTCTTCTTTTTCAATACCCCCGCCTCCACTCAAAGGAACATTGCACGTATTCTGGGGTTCTCCATTGCCTCGCTTCCTTCCAAATACTTGGGGGCTCCTTTGTTAGATTCGGTCATCAAACACACTTCCTGGAGGACTCTCCTAGACAAATGGGAATCAAGGCTCTCGTCTTGGACCTTCCACTCTCTAAACATGGCTGGCAGACTCATCCTGATCAAATCGGTTCTCCAGGCCATGCCTTTGTATCTTTTCTCCATCCTAGCAGCGCCAAAATGGGTTCTCAAAGCTATCCGCAATCTACAGCGAAATCTTCTGTGGGGCTCCTCTGGTCTTAACAGGAAATGGGCTCTTGTCAATTGGAAGGAGGTCTGCCGACCAAAATCAGAAGGTGGGCTTGGACTAAGGAATCCTCTCCAAAGCAACAATACAATGGGAGCTCGTATATGGTGGAACTGGATTTCCAAACCGCATACACCCTGGGCGAGGCTTTGGCAAGCAAAATATGCTCCGGGCAGCCAATGGAACGACCTCATCAGAATCAGCACCACAACTCAAGGTTCTTTGATATGGAACGCCACAAAGCTCCACAGCACCTTCATTCAAGAACACAGTTTTTGGGAAATTCACTCAGGTACCACAACAAGGTTCTAGGAGGACTTTTGGCAACAACTCCCAAAACTTGCCACTCTCTTCCACAAGCCAATTTGGCAAGCTTCCATGCAACAGGAAAATCGCACCCTCGTCCATTGATTCTGGCAGCAGCACATGGTCCAAGACTTCCAAATTTGGAAACCTGCCAGCACCTGGCAACCTGATTGGCAAGGGGAAACGCACACTGAAATAGATTAGGAATTAAATTACAGGAGAATTAAATACTCACACCTGGAGGACAAACTGAGATGGGGTCATACGCCAAAAGGAATGTTCACAACCAAGGAAGCTCACCAGCTTCGCTACTCAATCTCCCAAACAGACAAGGATCAAATATGGGAAAGGGTCTGGCAACCAGGCATATGGCCCAAGGTCTCCCCTTTTCTATGGCTTTTAAGTAAAAGGCACATCCTTACATGGGGCAACCTGCAAAAAAGAGGATTCATTGGCCCATCAAGATGCCCCAATTGCAATCTCCACTCTGAATCCATCAGACACTTAATGGAGACTTGTCCTCTAGCAACCCAACTATGGGAGAGAATTGAACAATGCAATAGGAGATCAGAAGATCGGATGGGAGACATCACAGAAACCATTCGTAAATGGACAAAGCACCCTTTTAAAAGCCCACTACTAAACTCTCTGTGGAATCTAATCCCGGGCTTTCTCTATTGGATTCTCTGGAAGGAAAGAAATAGCAAAATTTTCAACAACATCAGCCGGTCAATCGATGCCCTGTGGCTCCTCCTGAAACAAAATCTTCAAGAAACTTTAGCTATCAGAAACTGGCATGATACGGATCTGCTAGACTCTCCACAGGAATGCCTTATCTTGAAAGCCTAGAATCTGGACCTATCCTTTCTAGCCCAGGTCAAAGCCCGCCCTCCATCTAGCTCTGCCTCTCCCCTCACTTGGTCCCCCCCTGCAACCAACTCATTCAAATTGAACTTTGATGGGGCAGCCAAGGGCAATCCCGGGCCGACGGGATTTGGAGGAATCTTCAGGAGCCACATAGGCGCAGCTCTGCATATCTATTACGGATCGATTAGCAAAGATACTAATAATGCAGCTGAGCTAGAAGGACTTTGGAAAGGGATCTGCATTGCAGATCAAAAGAACTTCTTCCCTTTAGAGGTCGAGGGAGACTCACTCATCCTAATAACAGTAGCTACCAGAATACAAGCAGGCACTTTCGCAGCCAAGATAGCATCCAGCTGGAGGTTGCTCAGCAGATTGGAACTCCTGGAGGAAAGGTTGAGGATTTCCCAAAGCATTACCTTCAAGCATGTTAGACGAACGGCCAACAAAGTCGCAGACAGACTGGCCAATCAAGGAGTAAACCAGCAACTTCCTCACTTCTCAGGTCCTCTCAAAGATGCAGATGATGAACAACTCAAACAAGAATGCACTTCTCTAGTGCAACAGGATCACTCACTCCCGGATGCGGGTGTTTGACAACTCGGAGGGTATGCGGATGGAGTTTCACGTGGGCAGGTGTCAGCCCCAACACGCCACGAGTTATGACGCAGGTCAGGCGAGCTGGTCTTACACAAGCCTATTAATGGAGGCATTTACTTCTTCCATCCGTTGCCTGGTTAACTGTGCTATGGCACTCCATAAGCGAATTTCTCCCACGACTCTGTTGCATTCCTCTGCAGCTTCATGGATTGCAGCGTTGTATGTCTCTCTGAGCTTCTCTGCAAGCGAACTTAGGCCCATCAGTCCCTTTCAGGTACCAGGATCTTATGGTTCAATTGATGTTCTGTTGTTGCCTCGCTCAGGATACTCTTCTTCGCGCATTCACTCTCTCGACAATTCTCTGAACATTGCAATGCCGCGCGAACAGCCCAGGATGGGGAGCAGACGTGGTGGCTCTCGTGGCCGCGCGGCCTCTTAGCGATCCTCGGACACATTGGAACCTGGGCGGAGCAGTCCCCCGGCCACCAGAAGCGAAAGTGGCAGGGATTGTGGGAGAATTGGGAGGGTTGACTGTGAGCATGCTGCTTATCCCACTATGAGTTATCGCATCCCGTGTTCTCTTGCCAACTCCATTTTCATAGTCTGTGTCACCATAGAAAAATGTGAAGATAATAGGGGCACAGGAGCAGCCCATCCTGAAGCACTCGCAGAACAGAGGATGGCGAATTCGGTGGATAATCAGCGCCAGGTCATGGGAGGTGCTTCGCTGATGAATCCGGCTGTCCCTGCCGGTCCAAGTGCGCCAGCACGTGGTGAACCTACAGGCTCGGTGGTTCCTCATTCTAACTCGAAGGACTCCCTTCAATTCGGGTGCAAGGTCGTCGAGGAGCCTTACACCTCTGAGGATGAATGATCCAGCAAGGGTTTTCGCCCCTGCAGTTTCTGAAGTAGGCGCTCGACTCTGTTTTGATTCTCGCAGTTATTACTTGTCTCAGGTCTCTGTCTGTCAATGTGTCGTTTATGGTAAGCACTGTGTCATGTCCGTCAATGTGTCGTCTTAGTTTTTATACAACACTGTGTCGTGTCGAAGGTGTAGTCAAAATACTGCTGAAGGTTCACACTGTACTGGAATCATGATCTTTTTGTAACATGCCAAATTCAGGGCAGAACCTTCAAGGCCATGGCCTTGCTGTAATATTTTTGTATCAATAATAGGAGTAGACAGATTGAAAAAAAAAATATATTAACCTTTTATGGCCTGAATTTCACCTCAAACGACAAAATTCCCTGCGTTTTTCTTTTCTATATAGTTTTCAATGCCTTGTAATTTTGTTTTAAAAATATTCCCTACATTTTTCTTTATTTTATAGTTTTCAATGTCCTGTAATTTTCTTTTAAAGATTTCCTTTCTTTCTGGGTTAGTCGTTGTTAGGTTGCGTACCACAGTGACTAAATAGTAATATCAAAGAACATTAATCTTCTCAAATATTAATCAGTTAGTGGATTTGTACTATATATAATTCTATGGTATAATTATTTCAATCCCTTTCAAATTTTTGGGTTCGAATCCTTATTTTATATTCCATTATCAATAAGTCAACTTAAATGGAAAAATTCCATCCGAAAACAAAGAAGCTCGGCAAGAATAATGCAAATTTTTGGGTTCGAATCCTTATTTTATATTCCATTATCAATAAGTCAACCTAAATGGAAAAATTCCATCCGAAGACAATGCAGCTCAGCCAGAATAATGCCGTGTGTTCCTAATTGATATGTTGACATTACATCGGAAATCCAGTCGCTTTATCTACAAAGTACAATGGATGTAGGTTAGCCTTTCTCGAGATATCATGTATGCTAACACCACAGGGGAGGTGGAGGAATTATCCGGACGGCCAAAAGTGGTTAATCTGGGTAAAAAAAGTTTCAAAATTTTTGGTAGAGGTAGTGTTTAAATTGTGTTTTCGATGGTGGAAATGAATTCAGCGCCATCAAAAACGACTAAGACACCTAAAATTTTGAAATTTAACAACTATAACCTGGATTTATAAAAATCCTTCCCGGTATAACCAGAATTTCCATAACTTTCCAGGCAACTCCTCCGCCTCGTTAAACTATGCGTCATTAATATATGTTTTGACTCTTTTCTGGGATTTATTCTTGCTAATTTTGTTTCAAATTATTAATCTAGATTTTATTTCACTTTGTAATTGAAAAATAAAAATATTTTAAAAAAGTTAAACACAATTATATATTAGGAAATTTATTTTAAATAATAAAGTTTGTAATTTCACTTAAAAAATTTATGCCCTTTTGAACTTTATAATTTCACTTAAAAAAAATTATGCCCTTTTTACATTTTCACTTGTTGACTCTTCCATCGATACTCCTACTCCTTACTGCGATAACTTGTATGAATATAAAATCAGTGGACAAATTATAAAATAAGCCAGTAGAATAACTCTATGTTGACGGATCGTACGTCATTGTTTTTTAAAAAATTCATTAACATTAAATGTTGAAGTTCATCACAATTTATTTCAAAGTTGAAGAACAAAAAAATGAGTTAAATGAGAGGGACATCCTAATCTAGTGGTTATTATATAATAAATTTATTCGTTATTTCTGGATCTTATATTCATTTATATATCCGGCTGAAAATTGTTAATTAATTTTTTGGGACTCTTATTATATAAGATGTAATTAGTTTTATATTTCACTTTTACGGTTAATAAGTTAACGAGATTCAATTGTCTCGTACCTAAATTGCACATGTGTAAATAAATATTTTTATAATTAATATGATGTTTTTTCATTGTGGAGTTTATTTGAGCTTGTACAGTGGTATCAGAGCCTTGGTTGAGTTTCTAAACTCTATGGCATAAAGGAGACACGAAGCGTGAAGACTGTGAAGATAGAGTGCAACAAAAGGTTAATCCAGTGGAGCAATGCAGTGGGATGCCCAAACTATTGACTCTTTGTAAGTTTTATATTTTTCAGTCATAATGAAAGATGATTGGAGAAATTCAGTAGCATAATTTTTTTTTAACGTATCCTTGGCAGTGAAAATACATGTTGGAGTTTTGAGTGTTTGTTGTTCTAAATAAAAATTGTTAATACTGAGTCGAATACCAATAATTGTTGGATTGTTTGCTAAAAGTCTAAGTTCTATGCATTCAAGGGTCGTTTGTTATTTTAATTTTGGGAGGCTTTATTTGCATTTACTGCATCAAACGAGAGTTTACTTACAGTGAAATTTCTAAAAATTAGTATTTTCAATTACTACAGTAAACATGAGTTTAATCACGGTGAGTAAAACTTCTGACGGATAATATTTACATTTCACAGTAAGTGAAGGATAATATTTACATTTACTGCAAAGCGGAATTTTTACTGAATTTTTTTTAAGGATACAAAGTTTTTACTAGAGGATGTTTGAAGGATGCTTAAAATGAAGGATAT
>APFE031121019.1:0-39062 GCA_000404065.3 Pinus taeda | reverse complement strand
TTTTTAATTGAAAAGTGGTCAATTTTTTGTTGATTTGAAAGTTTAATCACATTAAATAAAATTTCTAAAGGATAATATATACATTTACTGCAAACTGGAGTTTTACTGAAAGATTTTTTAAGGATACAAAGTTTTTACTGGAAGATGGCTGAAGGATGCTTAAAATGAAGGATATATATTTTTTTGGTGGTTTGAATTAAATTTTTAATTGAAGAGTGACCAATTTTCTAGTGATTTGAAATACATATGATTTTTTAAGGATACAAAGTTTTTACTGGAAGATGGCTGAAGGATGCTTAAAATGAAGGATATATATTTTTTTGGTGGTTTGAATTAAATTTTTAATTGAAGAGTGACCAATTTTCTAGTGATTTGAAATACATATTTTCCTAAGAGGCCATTGGTAAAATAAAATTTGTGGAGGCTAATAAGACTTGAACCTAGCTCTTTTCTAGCCTATTTTTGAAACCATCCATTAAACCACAAAGCCAACTTTGTTTGAAACAAAAGGAGAAAGGAATTTATATATTTTCGAGAGTATTGCATATATTTTGAATTTGAAAGGATTTGAAAAATATTTGGTTACATAACAATTATGACTTCAATAGTTTTCATAGTTGGAGTTGTTCTTAATGGAAAGGACAATTATCAAGAGTGATTTAGAAATCTTAAAAAGTTCCCTTATTTTAATGATTTGTGGGAAGTTTGTCAAGGCAAAAAGGATAGTGACAGAAAAGAAATTGCACAGGAGCTTCCTGATAACGAGAAGCAATGCGCAATTTGGGAGACAAAAGACAACAAGGAATATGCATTAATAACTGCATCGGTGAAAAAAGAGGTAAGTCGATATATTGTTTCTTGTGGTACAACATTCGAAACATTAAACAAGTTGAAATAATTATATGATTCACATTTAGAACTCGAAATTATTCAGTTATTGTTAAAGTTGTTTAATTTGGAAATGAAGGATAATGATCATTTGAAGAGTGCCTCTGAAATAAAACCCATTTTTCATGATATAGAAGCCACTGGAATTAAAGTAGATTTACCACTTACAACTTTTATTAAAGTCCTTCACCCTGCCTATTCAAACTATTTGGAATCTCTCCAAGCTAGTGGGTAGTTAAAAGACTACATTTGATAAACAAATAAGCAAAATGGCTAAGAGAGAAAGGCCTTTGGGAAGAAAGAGGCTCCACCTAACTCTGATGTAGAAACTTTGTACCTTGCACAAAAAGATCAGAAGTCTCATGTTGAAACTTCTAGACGTGATACAAGTAGTAGAGGTCGTGGTAGGAGAAATTATAGAGGCAAGGGGGACAAAATAATCAGGTAGACAGACAAAAAAATGATAGACAACAAAGGAATTTTAATGATAGACCAACTATCAAATGTTTTAGATGTGGTAAAATTGATCATAATGCTACTAACTGTAAAATCTCTTGGGATAAAGTGAGTGAAAGGAGAGAACATTTGAATGAAAAGAAATATTAACGACCACCAGATAAGGGAAAATCATTAGAATTTGCACATTACATCATTGCTCAATGTAATTTTAATATTAATGATGTTTTCAACACTACAATTTCTTCATGACGAGATAGTTAGACTTATGATTCAAGAGCCACTTGTCATATGACTTTTAGGCAAGATTTTTTTGAAACATTCAGTGATGATATTGATGGTGTTATTTACTTTGCTAACAAGTCTCAAATTAATCCATCTGGCATTGGGTCTAATCGTTTGAAGATATTGAACCTTGCAGATTATGTTCTACATGATGTACAGATTTATATTCCACAGTTTCAGTGAAATTTGATGTCTCTTATCCATATTCGGAAGCAAGGGCATTCTATTCATATATTTGATGGAATCGTTGAGATAAGAAGAGTATTTGATCATAAATTTATTATGATCGGTGTGGAAGAAGGTACGCTTTTAAAGTTAAATGGTACTTCATCTACTAATTCTTGTGAAAGTTATACTTTTTTGGCGCAACAAAGTGACATCATGTCTTCTAGCTTGTTGTGGCATGTTTGATTTGGTCACATCAATTATGGAAGCATTAGACTTATGAAAAAGCAAGGTATGCTCTCACAACAAAAGTTTGTAAAAAAGTTGGACAACATCCCTATGGTGTCTCTACCGGTAGAAGATGCGTGTAGAACAGCGCTAAACCTTGCCGAAAGGGGTCTCATTGGCTAGTTCACAGGGCTATGGCCATCCCCGAAGGCAGTAAATGAATGGGTCAATCGAAACTGGATCCCGCTGGTCAAGGAAGGAATAAAAAGCCATTTTGTAGGAAAAGGGTTCTTCGTCTTCGTGTTTGATAGTGAGGAAGATCGAAGCTTGATCTTCAGAAATGGACCTTATTTCATGGGTCCTTAAGGGTTATATTTGAACAAATGGCATCCAGATTTCAATCCTGCTCAAGATGTGCCCATAGCCGTTCCTGTTTGGGTGCGCCTCCCGCACCTCCCTCTCAATTGTTGGAGCCAGAGCTCGCTAAAATCCATTGGCAACGCCCTAGGCAGGTATATTGATTAGGCTCCGAGGAAGGATCAGTTTTCCTGCGCTCGTATCTGTGTGGAAGTCGATCTGGAGGTCGGGCTCCCTGAAGCCATCAAACTTTCAGTGGCAGACTGGTCGCACATTCAAGAACTAGATTATGAACAACTGCCCTTTAAATGTCGACATTGCCACGAATATGGGCATTTTGCAAGATATTGCAAAAAAAAAATGAGGAAACAACAGAAAAATAAAAAGGCGAGCAGTGGAAGCAAGCAAAGAGAACAGCAAGCAGCAGGCAGAACAACAAAAACAAAGCAAAAGAGACAGGGAACAAATCAGGGCAAGAAGACACAAGCAATCAAAACAGTGGAAGGAGGGAAGCTAACAGCATTGCAGGAGATAAAAACCCCTTCGAATCTCTTACACCACCGGCAGATCCTTCAGAGGCCGAACAGGAAGATCCACCACATATGAATAATGCAAACATTCAAGAGCCAGGTAACATCCCAAATCCGAATTCTAGCAATACCCCTTCTCCTTCTTATGCCGACATCATAAAACAAAAGAAGAAGAATCAAGAAAACACGGGCTCATCTGATGAGGAAACATTTGAAAGGCCATCAAAAAAAGTGGGAAGAAGAACAAACAAGGAAACTAGGGAAGAAGAATCAGAACGGCAGAAAACCCTAGGAAGTCAAACTACCATTGAAATGACCATCAGGAGAAATACAAGACCAAGGGCATCCAAGGGAGGAGGCCCCACCCCATCAAGTGGTAAATGATGCAGCTGGTCTCTTGGCACTGTAGGGGACTGGGTAATCCCAATAAGGCAGAGGCTATTAAAGACTTACTGAAGATGGAAACTGCGAACATCCTTATGCTCCAAGAGACTAAAATAGAAGGGGAAGCCCTTCTAAACACTAGCATTATGAAATGGAAATATGACTCAGGAAAGGCTGTCAGTGCAAGGGGCTCGGTTGGCGGAATAGGCACTTTTTGGTCAAAAAACTCCTTCTCAATAGAACGATCCTCTAAGACCCAACATTGGATCTTCACAGAACTGCGCCACACTGTAAGCAATCTTTCCCTCGCTCTGTTTAACTTGTATGTTCATGTTCATTATGAAGAAAAGAGAGAGTGTTGGAGGACACTCTTGGATTATATAGAGCAAATCAATCCCTCAAATATAGTCATAGGCGGTGATTTGAATATTATACTAGATCCCAAAGAAAAAAGAGGAGGGATTTACTCTAGGGATCCTTTCATCAATACAGTGGGAAATCTGATTTTACAGTGGGATTTAGTTGACTTCAAACCCATGAAAGGCAAATACACCTGGTCTAACAATAGAACAGGAGAAAATCAAATCTCTGCTAGGTTGGACAGATTTCTCATCAGCAACTCATTAATGATGGACAACAGAATGGTCTTTTCCAAGATCCTTCCTAAGCTCACATCGAACCATAAGCCAATCCTTTTATGCATAAAAGAATAAGAAGAGCTTGGTCCTCTCCCATTTCGTTTCAGCCCTCTCTGGGCAGGTAAAGAAGGGTTCTTTGAAACAGTTCAAATAGCATGGAGGATAGATGTCCTCGAATCCCCAAGCTATGTGTGGGAACAAAAAATAAAAAACACAAAAAAATATCTTAAAGATTGGATAAAGAAATCTATGCAAACACCCACTAGGCAGAGGAAGGAAGCAGTTCTTCAGCTGGAAAGAATACAATTCGAAATGGAGGAGAAAGATCCCTCTCCCACAGACTTAGCCAATGAAAAATCTGCCCAAAGGAATGCATACTGCTCTTTTAGAACTGAAGAAGAACACTAGCGCCTAAAGTCTCGAAGCTTGTGGCTCAAATCTGGAGACAGGAACACCACATACTTCCATAGGCAATGCAGGGCTCGCCTTTCACGCAATCATATAGCAGAAATTACCAGCACTAGTGGTCAGGTGTACAAAGGATTCTCTCAAATCAAAGAAACAGTTGTTAACAATTTTCAGAATCTCCTAAGTGCGGAAAGAAATGGGAATGAGGAGGATGCAGAAGAGTTCCTCACAACCATTCCAAACCTAGTCAGCGAGGATGATAACGATTTTCTGTTGAGCCCAGTCACGGAAGAAGAGATAACTAATATAGTCTGGTCCATGGAACCAGACAAAGCTCCAGGATCCGACAGATTCTCAGTTCATTTTTATAGAATTTGTTGGGAAATAATCAAAAATGATCTCTTCAGAATGATAAGAGGAATCCTGAGGAAGGAAAAAGTGGGTGGAGGAATAAACTCCACCTTCCTCGCTTTAATCCCCAAGGAAACAAACCCAGGCTCCTTTGACAGATACAGGCCGATCTCTCTCTGCAATTCATCCTACAAGATCATGGTCAAACTGCTGGCTAACAGAATTAAGCCCCTTCTCCAAAAGCTTATCTCTCCGGCTCAAGGTGGATTCGTAAAAGGTAGACAAATCCTGGACAATGTCATTCAGATCCAAGAAGCCCTCCATTCCAGTCAAACTCGAAAAGAACAAGGTATGATTATCAAATTGGATATGTGTAATGCTTTTGATCGAGTTAACCGTTCTTTCCTGTTCAGGGTTCTAGCAGCCTTTGGATTTAACCAGGATTTCATAAACCTCATCAAAGCTTGCATTGAAAACATCTGGATTGCCCCAAAGGTGAACGGCAGACCAACAGAGTTTTTTTTAGCCACCAGGGGATTGAGGCAGGGCTGCCCTCTTTCTCCCTTTCTCTACATACTGATGGCTGATTCACTAAGCAGGAAGCTGACTCAGGAGAAACAAATCGGTTCCATACCTGGGATAAGAATTGTGCAAGGTATAGCCCCAGTGAATCACGCGCTCTTTGCCGATGACTCACTCCTTCTCGGGGGTGCTTCCATGAGAATCGCTAACGCATTCAAAACCATTCTCCAAAAGTATTGTAGCATCTCCGGAGCGTTAGTCAGCGAGAGGAAAAGTGATGTTTATGGATGGAATACAGACCAACAAGCAATTGATAGGATTTCCAGCAAATTGAGGTTCAAAGGCTATGCAACGTGGGACAAAATAAAATACCTTGGTTTACCTCTGACGATGGGATCCAATCGTAATCACTTGTGGGAGGAGGTGATTACTAAGTTCAAAAACAAGATTGCAGCGTGGGGCGGAGTTTGGCTCACCACAGGCGGAAAACTCACTCTAATACGTTCTGTGCTTTCTGCCTTGCTAACATTCCAAGCCTCTCTGTTGATGGCACCAAGACAAATCGCAGATCAAATCTCCTGTCTAATGCGGAATTTTCTGTGGAGCGGTGGGAAGGGAAACAGCGACCGTTTTCATCTTATTAACTGGGAAACAGTGAAGCGTCCCATTGCCGAAGCCGGACTTCAAATTCGTGACCCCCAGCAAGCAAATCTAGCTTTGGGTTGTAAACTTCTGTGGCAGTTAATAACCGAGCATTCGCACCCTATCAGTAAGCTCTTAAACCTCAAGTACCTTCAAAATCAGTCGATCACCTCCTTCAATCCAACGCTTTCTTCCAGATGAATGCAGGCTTGGAGGCTCTGCTGTAAAGGGATCGAATTCTTTAGAACCCATCTGTATAAAATTCCAGGGAATGGTAAAAATATATTGTTGTGGAGAGATCGAATCATGGGCCACCCTCCACTTTCAGCCATTAATGAAATTGCTGAATTAAGAACCTGGTTAAGTTCAAAAGGAATCCGGAAAATAGAGGATATAGCAGAGTGGGACAACAAAGGCAATTGGCAGTGCTGGTCATTGCCTAACATTCCAGCGCATTTAAAAGATCAGTTAAAAATTTTCACAGATGCAATTACAGACTTTACTCTAGTGCATAAGGACGAGGAAGATTCATGGGGATGGGGAAAAACAGGGGTGTACACAGCCAAACAAGGTTACCTACAGATGCAAGGTAAAAAGGATTCTCCGTATCCGGAATCAGTGTGGAAACAAATCTGGGAAAATTTCAGTATTCCCAAGATCAACTTCTTCTGTTGGACTTTATTTCACAATAAAATCCTGACTAGAGATAATCTGTGCAGAAGAAACATTGCTAGTCCTCATCGATGTGTGCTCTGCAAAAATGCTTTGGAAACCTCAGTCCACATGTTCATCGATTGTGAGTATGCACAGAAAGCCTGGACTAATTTCTTGACAGGGTTGAATGTGAGACCCCCAGCACATTGTTTGATCACAGACATGTTCTCGTCTTGGAAAGCTCGATACCCCTACAGCATCACTGACAAATCTCGTTGGCATAAGGTGTGGAATGCAGCTCCAAAATATGTCTGCTGGAAGTTGTGGCTTTCCCGGAACGAAACAGTTTTCAACCAGAAAAAAATCACTGCAGAAACTGTAGCGGAGCAGGCCAAGAACCTCCTAATAGAAACTCTGAGACAATCCAATGTCAAAGAAAGCTCCTTTCGAAATGAAGAAAAGGCATGGCTGGAAGGCTTCTCACCCACACCGAGACCATCAACTATCATTCGTCCAATTCACAAGGAAAATTGGCAGATTAGGGACACCTTGGGCAGTTTCCAGAAGTGGTGGAAATCACAAGGAAAATGCACTATATTCTTTGACGGAGCCTCGAAAGGCAATCCAGGCAGGTCAGGAGCAGGGGGGCTCATCTACCTTCAGAATGGGAGAAAAGAGGATTTCAGCTGGGGACTTGGGCTTAAAACCAACAATCAGGCAGAAGCACTCGATCTTTTAAAAGCTTGTCAACTGGCCAGAAAAGAAAACTCAAAGGAAATCATAGTTTTTGGAGACTCAGAACTGCTGATAAAATCTCTAATAAACAAGAAAGGACTCAAGGACCCAGCTCTAAACAAGCAGCTAACAAGAGTGAACAGACTCATGAAGGATTTTTCCTCTGTACAACTCTTCCATATTCTCATAGAATTAAACACAGAAGCAGACAGACTAGCAAACACAAGATGTACTCTCGAAAAGAGCATGATCAGCATAAATGCAGGGGCACCGAATATGGCAATTATTCCCTACAAGGGCAAGGCGGACTTGTAAAAGCAGAGAAATGTATTGTATGAAACAGTGAATTGTAATGCTTGATCTAGCTTCGGCCATCTATAAATAAAAATACCCGTTTCAGTTAAAAAAAAAAAAAAAAAAGCAAGGTATTAAAGGTCTTCCAGTAGTGCCAAGAAAGATTACACCTTGTGATGCTTGTATTTTGGAAAAACATTGTAAACAACATTTTCATAGTTCTTCTTTTAGAGCTTCACGAAAATTAGGTCTTATACATTTAGACTTATATGGACCTATGCTTGTTGCAACTTCCAATGGAAATAAATATGTCCTCGCATTTATTGATGATTACTCGAGAATTTTTTGGGTGTATTTGTTGAAGAATAAGTCACAAGTGTTTGAAGTTTTTAAAAAATTTCATTTGATGATTAAAAATGAAACTCAACAGAATATAGGCATTCTCAAAATTCATAATGGTGGCGAGTATACTTCTCATGTTTTTGAACAATATTTGAAGGACAATGGAGTCAAACATCATACTACCATACTTTATAATCCACAACAGAATGGTGTTGCAGAATGTATGAATAGAACTTTTCTTAATATGGTTAGATCTATGATGTGCTTTAAGAATGTTAAGTTGATGTTTTGGGGAGAAGCAGTGCTTTGTGCAACTTATATTCGCAATTGTTTTCCTTCTTTTGTCATCAATAATAAATCTCCTTATGAAATGTGGTATAATAGTTTTCCTGTTGTTCAACATTTTAGAGTCTTCGGTTCTCTATGCTATGGATTAATTCCTAAAATTCAGTGCAACAAGTTGGGTGCTAGGAGTCGCAAATGTATTTGCTTGGGATATTCTGCTACTTCCAAAGCTTACAGGTCATATGATGAGGAGAACAAGAAGTTTATTCTTTCCATAGATGTTATTTTCCTTGAATCAGATAAAAATAATTCCACTGTCGATAGGAAACTGGCTCATTTGGAGAAATTTGCCTCTAAAAATTTCTATTTAGAATCTGATAATGATGTTCCACATACAGAAGGGGGTATTCCCATTCTGGATCAGGCTGTGGTTTTTCCATGTTTGACTCTTGAGAATGATGAGGATGTTACTGCTGAAGAAAATTTGGAGGATAGTGTTGTTTATGCAGGGTCAGAAAGTGTTCCTGAAGAACCTGTACTTCAGGATGAACAACAATCACAACCACTTCAACAACCTTTACGAAGATCTACACGTGCTCGAAAAGTTCTAAGAAAATATGATAATTTTGAAATAGGAATGTCTTCTAAAAGTGATTCAAGTAATGTTTCTCGTAACTGTGAATTCAATCATTGTACAATTAGTGAACCTAGTTGTTTTGAAGAAGCAACTAATTGTGATGAATGGAAGGACGCAATGCAAAAGGAATATGATGCACTTATTAAGAATGGAACTTGGAGGTTAGCGGATTCTCCTGCAGGTGTCAAACCCATTGGTTGAAAATGGGTGTATAAGATCAAATACAAAGCAGATGGTTCGCTTGATAAATACAAGGCAAGGCTTGTAGCAAAAGGCTATGCTCAGAATGAAGGCGTTGACTACACACAGACATTTTCTCCTACAACAAAATGAGGCACAATTAGAACTTTGTTTTCTCTTACGCCTCAAAATAGCTGGAAGATACACTATATGGATGTTAAAACAACTCTTTTGAATGGTGATTTAAAGGAGGATGTTTATATGTTTCATCAAGAAGATTTTCCTATCAAAGGCAAAGAGAAAAAGGTATGTAAGTTAGTGAAGACTTTGTATGGACTCAAACAAGCATCTCATGCATGGTATGAAAAATTAACTAAACACTTTCTCAAGTTGAATTATAAGTTATTTGATCTTGATGATGCAACTCTTTTTGTTAAGAAAATTAGAAAGTCAGTTGTATATTTGGTTGTGTATGTAGATGATTTGATGATCACAGAAAACAATGATGACTATATAACGTCCGTTAAAAAAGAATTATTGAAAGTTTTTGACATGACAGATTTGGGTTTATTACATTTTTATTTAGGGATTGAAGTTGATCAAAAACCCAAATATATTTTCATTTCCCAGAAAAAATATATTGGACAGCTATTGGACAGATTTGAGACGCAGGATTGTAATCCTATCACTAGTCTTATGGAGCAGAATTTGAAGCTTACTTCCACTGAAAGAAGTATGTTTGAATATCCAACAAAGTACAGACAACTTGTTGGAAGTATGAATTTTCTAACTACCACTCAACTTGACATAGCTTTCATTGTAGAGATACATTCAAGGTTTATGCATAAGACATGTGAAGGTCATTGGAATGCAGCAAAGCGAGTGCTCAAGCATTTGAAAGGAGTGCATATTTCCATCTCATAGGTTATTCGGATTCTGATTTTGATGGAGATAAGGAGAATGGAGTCTCTACTTCTGGTTATTTGATGAGTCTTGGATTAGCAAGCATCAGTTGGAGAATACATAAGCAACCTGTTCTTGCTTATTTTACCACCGAAGCTGTTTATGTTGCAGCAGAGCAAGCTACAAAATAAATCACTTGGCTTTGCAAAATACTTGAAGACTTGCAAGAGAAACGAAATGCTTCAACTCCACTACTTGTCGACAACTCTTCTACAATTCAGTTGGCCAAGAATCCCAAGTTTCATGATTGAAGCAAGCATATTAACACCAAATATCACTTGATTCGACATTATGTAGAGGCCAAAGTTATGCATCTGACACATCTTCCTACTTCAAAGCAGATCGGAGACATATTTACAAAGTCCTTGGGACGTGAAAATTTTGAAAAGTTCAAAATGTTACTTGGCATCTGAGATATCCCTTCAGATTATGGAGGGAATGTTAAGTAATCCTTTGAAATTGTTATTATATAATATGTAATTAGTTTTACACTCTATTTTTACGGTTAATAAGTTACCGAAACACAATTATCATTCATACGGTGTTCTTTCACTGTAGAGTTTATTTAGACTTATACAAAAAGGGCCAACATTTTTGAATTTTTATTCCTAACATTATTAAATATTATTAATTACTTACTCGTTCTAATTACTACATGCTACCGACCTTTGATCTCACGTGTCAAACTCCAATGTCACATAACATTAAACTTGTGCAAGGTGAATCATTGGATTTTAGGTATCAATAGTTCTCAGATAAACTTGTGATTCCATTCCTGTCAAAGTATTTTAATGTTTAGGTTCATTCTTGTCCGATTCGTCTTTTCATATTCTTCCATCAATTTCCAGCTTTCGTTAAATCAATACCTCTGTAAAAACACCATCACAAACGCATCAGCTTATCTACAATGCATGCGAATTAAAGAAACAAACAGATACGGCACTTGCCCCTGGGCTTGAGTATACATAATGACGGTGTGACAATTCTAGGTTATGATTTCGTAGGGCACATCTGTCACAGATTTTCTTACAAAAGCCAAAATCGAAGACTATCACGTGGACGTTTCTCCGGAAGTTCCATATTTCTAGGTTGACGTTAAAGTAGAAATCCCATCACCTTATCATCAAGTACAATGTGTGCAGCTTAGCTTTTCTTCAAGGTACAACGTATGCAAACAGCACCCTCACTTTCTGAGATTCTTTTAAATTGTAAGTTTAAATTATTTCAAAATTGGAATGATTTATGTATTTTTAAATAATTAAATATATGTATATATTTCAAAATTCATTTCAAATAATATAAATTTATAATTTCTCACACACATTCACACTCTAGTTCTAAGAAAAAAATTCCCGAACAAAAATAAGTTAAATTAATTCTAAAATTAATAGATAGAGCAACAGTCCCCTTACATTTCCTTATAATTTTAACTCAGGATTCCGAACACTAGAAGCTCAGTGTTTGTGCCCTTCACTTTATTTTTTAACTTTTTGACTATGTGAATATATTTGCGGGGGTTACCAAAGGAGTTTTTTTTGGCAGACTGTAAAACTGTTAACGTGCTGCAGTTTGGTTTTATTAGAATAAGTCTTCACATCTATCTGTCTGTGGAGCCATGGCAGTTCTTATGTAAATATTGGGAAAATTATTTATTTATTGTTTTTATATATGTATATTTTTTATAAATTAAAGGAGTGATCAACTGAGAGAATCGCTTAGTCGGCAAAAAGCCGGATTGGTAAAAAATTCAAAAAAATCTGTAGACACTGTTTGAATCATTTTTGATGGTGGAAATGATTCTGCACCATCAAAAATGTTAAGACACCTAAAAATTTGAATTTTAAATGTAAGTTTTCAAAAATCCTTGGTTTTCTCTAAATATAACCCGAATTTCATAATTTTTGGCAATCCTCCACCAATTAAACTATACAAAAATATTTTAATATAAAATAAAAAATTTAATTAAATAAAAATTTAATTTATTATTAATATCATTAATTTACTACACTATACTTAATATTTTAAATTTTTAATATAACAAAATATTTAAAACTTTTATTAAGTTTTTGTTAAAATACTTTTTAAAATTTGTTTGGTTTTTATTCCCCACAGAGAACACATTAAATCCTTCTATTTTACTTAAATAACAAATTCTCCAAAACATTCCTCTGTGATGGAATCATTCACAAGTATGTCGCAGGGCGACTTGGAGAAATTCTTATTTTCTGCAACCTTACATAATTTGAAACCTTCATCTGAACTACGATTATTGCAACCATTTGGACGTGCCATTTCAGCTTGTTTCATCGCCGTTGTTATTTCGAAGGGAGGGGTTTTGAACACATGATTTTGTAGGAGAGAAGGAGATTTTGATATCATCTTCAGAGTTTGAGTACTTTGAATTGGGTTGAGATTCGTTCATTGACGGCAGCTTCTTGCGTAGATGGGTGTTCCAGTAGTTCTTGATTTCACTGTCTGTCCGACCAGGCAGTCGTCCTGCCACCTGCAGGCAAACTCATATAAAGACACTTGTGTTGTGCTTATTGCATGAATCTCTCACTCTGCTACTAATAATTCGAAACTTTGTAGACCCCGACAGAAGGAATCAATAACTATTGGTGAGTAAATAGATGATATTGAATCATTGTGGACATACCGATTGCCTACAAGACGGTGCATCCGAATAATGAGTTCCTCTTCATCGTGGGAAATGTTTCCACGTTTAATGCCGGGACGAAAATAGTTCCATCAACATTCTACAACTCTTTGCACACCTCATAAGACCTGTAAAACCAATTTCTGTTCAATATTTATTATGGTTTACATGCCTTAACCCTAATGAGAACTTTAAATTCGCTTGATAAATAATAAGAGATATAGTCAAATTTACCTGCTTTTTGGGCGAGATTTCTCCATCCACCATCGCCCTGAATTCGAATGTAATCAGACAGAATCATATCCTCCTTCTTGGTCCAGGCCCCGCGGTTGAACCCTTCATTTGAGCAGCAAGGAGATCTACCCATTCTGGATATTCGTTTACTGTAACTCCACTGCTGACGATCTCCCCTGCTGGTAACAAACAGATATGGCACTGGCCCCTTGGCTTGAGCATATATATAGAAACAATTAGATTCCCCTGCTCAATTGTTTGGAAAATAATTATCATGCGACCATTATAATTTATGATTTCGAAGGGCACATCTCTCACAGAAAATCAATACCGAGATTATGAGGAAACGACAAATGGGCACAGTAGAAATTTAAGGGGGTCTGATCACCGGGAGAGCAATTTTCTTTTCTAAATCATTACACCGATTCATAAATAGACTTGACACTAATGGGAGAATGCCTAAAAAATGATTACAGTCACCACGTCCACACTAGGTTGCCACATTGAATATGAGACCGTGGAAAATGGTGTCACTACTACACTAAGGGCATGGCACTTTTAAGAGATTTTTTTTAAGACCAGAAATCTTTTCTCTAATTATTTTACATTAAAATTTAATATGAATTGAATTGTCTTAAATATAAAATTTAAGATAAAATATTTTAAGACAAAACTTTATTTTTAAGACAAAAACAATTTAATACAAAATTTTAAATTTAAGACAAAAACAGTTTAAGACAAAAAGTATTTTAAGACAAAACTTTATATTTAGGACAAAAATATTCTAAAATAAAATTAGTTTGAGACAAAAATATTTTAAGACAAAACTTTATTTTAAGACAAAATTATTTTAAGACAAAACTTTATATTTAAGACAAAAACAGATTGAGACAAAAATATTTTAAGACAACTTTATATTTAAGACAATGGTCGCTTAAGACGAAACTCATTTAAGACAATTAACAATTAAGACAAAAACATAACAATTTAAGAAAATATTATCTAACAACTACAAAATTGACTCTCATAGTGCACCCTAAGTCGTCACATTGCAGGCTACTATTGTATCGCGCCTATACCAACATTGCTATTTCACTTTCCGTTCATGTTATCTTATATAAAGACAATGACTTGTTGGGCTCTTCGTTTTGTGGGGGTAGCCAACTCTGAAGAACGTGAAAATTTTCCCTAGCAAGATTTCCCAAACATTAATTACTCTTTTGTCCCTTTGATCTTTGTTGATACGATTAGAGACAACTTGTATGTTTTTGAATTCGACACTACTACATGGAGGGGAATTTTAAGACAAAATAATTTTTTTGTCTTAAAATTTTCAATATGATGCGCTAGTTAAAAAGGTAAAAGATTAGGGGTTCATCTTTACGCTATTGATGGTTTCTTCAGGAAGTAGAGCGATGGAGGTTAACAACAACTAATGATATTTAGGGCAATGGAGGCCGAAAACAGAGGTGTGTGTCATGAGAGGAGTGATGGAGGCACTTTCGAAGAACGTTAATAGATGGTAACATAGTTGGATTACTTTTCGGGGTCTCCATCGATTGTGTTTTAATATGTGTTTTTTCACTGTTTTACTTATTTTGAACGCTACTTATATCAGTTGGTTGTTGTTATTAGCACATTGTTGTGCTAGATTAGCAACATGGATTAGATTCACCTGAAGGATTGTTAAAAAATGCAGCAAGAAATTCTCAATTTGATTTTGCCTTGATTAAATTGAGAAAATTTGAATTTTCACATTAGTAGACAACTTGGATGCAATTAGCTGCAAATCTACACCATAATTTCTACATTGTATCATAGCAGGATTCACATTAGAGTAGGAATTTCGAATTTGTTTCTTAGGAGGTTCAAATTTGCAGTTTAGTGTAGCAAGATCTCTTAAGAACTGAAAATATGACCTTCAACGGGCTAAGGCTAGAGTATGCTTTGGAAGGCAACTCTAATTTCATTGACTGGAAGGATCACATGGAGGAGGTATTCGATGAAAATGGATTGCTAGAATACATCAAGAGAGATGTTACAAAACCAACAGAATCTTATGCCCAAAACCTTGCTCAGTGGAAGAAAGTTGTAGCCAAGGTGTGGATAATAATATTGGAGGGAGTACGAGATCACATTGTCAGCAATCTCCATGGGAAAGAAAATCCTTATGGAATGTGGTGGGCACTCAAAAAGCTATTCTAGAATGGTAGTGACCACAAAAAGTTGGTGCTCAAGGATAAACTTTGAAATATCAAGATGTAGAAGAATGGCTTTATCCTGCAATATCTGAGGAGGTTCACACAAGTTTGTGATGAGCTTGCAGGAGTTGGTGTTACTCTTTCAAAGGATGACTTGGTAAGAATATCCCTCCTGGGCCTTCCCAAGATTTGGCATAGCTATCAAGATTAAGTGAACGAGAGGGAGAAAATACTGAATTGGGAAAACTTATGGTATGATTTGGTACAAGAGGAAATAAGGCAAAATACTAGAGATGGGACCTCATCCAAGGGAAAGGATGAAGAAAACTTTGCATTGGTTGAAAAGGGAAAGAAGGGAAAAGGGGAATAAATCTCAAACCAAACCAAAATCCAACCAAGGGAGAAAGAAGAAAGATTTGTCAAAAATTAAATGCTTCTATTGTCATGAATACGGGCATTATCCCACGACGTGCCCACAGAAAAAGGCAATCAAGAAGACCTTAGGAGGAGTAGTGGGTGAAGCCTTGGATTTATAGTTTGACCTTGAATTTACCCTTATCACATGCATGTCCAAAATAGTGATGGGGAGTGTGTGGTACTAGGACTTAGGTGCATTGTTCCACATGATAGGGTGTAGAGACATTTTCAGTGACTTGGAGGAGAAAGATCTCAAGATGCACATCAAGCTAGGGGTGACGGAAGGTACAACATGACCAGTATTGGTATAGTCACCTTTTAGAGGGAGTCAGGCTCCCCTCTCAGGCTCAAGGATGTCATGTTTGTTCTAGGCCTAAAGAAAAATCTCATCTCTATTGCAGTTTTGGAAGACCATGGTTACGATGTGATCTTCAACAAAGGAAAAACATTCCTAATACACATAGCCATGAGATAGGTGAAGAAGATGAGTTTTGTGTGAAGAATCTATATAAGTTAGATGTGGAAGATTGTGTTGCATTAAAAACTAAGGAAGAGAAAGTGCAAGGCCATGATGTAGGTGAACTTTAGCACATAAGCCTTGGCCATTTGCATCATGGCACCTCGAATATTATACAACAAATATCCACTAGCCTCCATAAAGGAGTGCTTGAGCAGCAGGATGTATGCAAAGGATGTACCTTGGGAAAGTACATAAAATCCTCATTTCATGATCGGGACAACAAAGCGCATGCATTCCAAGAAAGGATCCACTTTGATGTCTGTGGACCTTTCTTGATAGCCTCCACTGCTCGACACAAATATTTTGTCCTTTTTATTGATGACTTCTCACATAAGTGTTGGATCTCTTCATGAGGAAGAAAGATGAGACATTCTCCAAGTTCGTAGAATTCAAGGCACTGGTTGAGAAAGAAACCAGCAAGAAGGTGAAGGCTCTCAAGAGCAATAATGGAGGTGAGTATGTGTTGAATGAATTTAAAAATTTATGTGTGAAAGAAGGCATTCGATGAGAGTTGACAACACCCCACAACCCACATCAGAATGGGGTGGTTGAAAGAAATATCCATAGCATTTTGGAGCAACGAGGGTGATGTTGCATAACCAAGGCCTACCTTTGCATTTGTGGGTTGAGGCATGCAATACAACAGTCTGTTTGTAGAACTGAAGTTCTCATCAGATTCTTGGCATGATTACACCGGAGGAGGCTTTCTAAGGAAGAAATTTGGATGTGTCGCACTTCAAGATTTTTGGAGCCTCTGTTTACTGCCATGTCTCCAAAGACTCAAGGAATAAGATTTAGTTGACCGCATAATTCAGGGTATTTGTGGGTTACACAGAAACTCCCCACAACTAACATGTGTACTTTCCATCACTCATAATGATAGTTGTGTGAACGGATGTAAATTTTGATGAGGAGAAATCTATGTGGTGCTCTCTTGAGAGGGAGATTTAGATGCCACCAAAAGATGAGATTTTAGCTCAAAAAGAGGAACCTCAGGAAGTTGTAGAGCAACCACAAATTGTGGAGCAGAGAGTGGAGACATTCATTAAAGCAAAATCTCCAGAGAAGGCAGAAAAATAACTAAGGAAGTTGATAGACTTGTACAGGATGCGAGGGAGAATGTGGGATATCCTTCAAATTTGCGTAAGAAAAGGAGGTCACCTGAGAGGTACACTGGCTACATGGCTCTTATGACTGAGCTTATAGAGATTGAGCAATCCTATTTTGAGGAAGAAATAGAGCAACCTGTATGGGTTGATGAAATGTTGGAGGAATATGAATCCATTGCAAAGAACCGTGTTTGGGAAAAGGTCCCAAGAACAACATATAAATCAATAGTGGTTTTGAGATGGATCTTCAAGGTGAAGTAGGCAACAAACGGAAGCATAGGGAAGTATAAGGCCAGATTTGTGGCCAAGGGGTACTCTCAAGTTGAGGGAATTTACTATCGGGAGACATTTTCTCTTGTAGTAAGGTACTCATCCATTAAATCAATTCTTGGTTTGGCTACGTAGATGGGGTGGAATATCCACCATATGGGTGTAAAAACAACATTTCTGAATGGGGTTATTAAGGAGGAGGTGTACATAGAGTAGCAAAAAGGTTTTGAGACATTTGATCAAGAGTCTCATGTGTGTAGACTCAAGTGAGCGTTGTACGATCTCAAATAAGCACCTTGTGCTTGGTACACCAAGATCGATAGTTATCTCACCGGTTTGGGCTTCACCATAACTGAAGCAGATGTGAACCTCATCACATATGGATAGAAGGAAAATTTCTTATTATTGTCTTATATGTTGATAATTTTATTTTAACTAGTGATGAGCCATTGACCATATCTTACAAGGAGGACCTTGCAAGGAAATTTGAAATGAAGGACATGGGTCTCATGCACTAATTTATCGGGTTGGAAGTATGACAAGCTGATGGGGAATTATTTGTCTCTCAAGGCAAGTTTGAAAATGAGATACTGCAGAGATTCTACATGGAGAGTTGTAAACCCATGGAAACACCTCTAACAAACAATTAGAGGAAGGAGGATGCCACTTTAGGTGAAGTGGATGCCACCATTTATCGACAGCTAGTGGGTCCACTCATGTATCTTGTGAACACATGACCAGATATGTGATGTGCAGTCAACGAGCTAAGCCAAGCTATGGTTAGGTCAACCAAACTATTTTGGAAGGGAACTACGCATGTTTTACGGTACCTCACAAGCACTACCTAGTTTGGACTATGGTACAGACGAGCAAAGGGAGTGAAGTTGTGCGGCTTCACAGATGTAGATTGGACATGAAGTCCATTAGAACGAAAGAGTACATCAAGTGTATTTTTTAGTGTTGGGTCTGTAGTTGTTTCTTGGTATGACAGGAAGCAAAGATCTGTGGTGCTCAGCGAGATAGAAGCAGAATACATGGATGCAAGTCAAGAAAAATGTGAGGTGATATGGATGAGAAAGATACTTGTTGGACTATTTGATCAGATGATGGATCCAATTGTGATAATCAGAGTTGCATCAATCTCTCTGAGAATCCTATATTTCACTATCGATCCAAGAATATAGATATCCAATATCACCATTTACAAGACTGTGTCTAGAGGCTGATGATGTTGCTACACTCCATTCTAATAAAGGAGTAAGATGTGACATTTTGACAAAAGATTTGTCAAGAGGGAAGTTAAAATTTCGTAGGTGTAGGATAGGGGTGGTTGATAATCCCTTTATTGCAGAGAGGGAGTCTTGAAAGGTGTAGCAATAAATTCTCAATTTGATTTTTCCTTGATTAAATTGAGAAAATTTGAATTTCCACATCGACAGAGAGCTTGGATGCAGTTAACTTGTGTGACATGACTTGTGTCACCTGGTTTACTTAGTAAATTTGATTTGGAGGAGTTAGAGTTCAGTTAAGCATGTATGATTTCTAATTTGTAGCAATCAAAGTTATATATCTCAATTTGTTTTCAGTTAAACTAGTTCCAACTGCTTGAGGAACTAGTGGAAGGCCAATTGTGCAATGGGACTTTAGTCAAACTTGGTGATCATCCAGCTAACTGATCAATCAACCTAAAATATCTAATGCATGGAGAATTCTAGTTCCCCAGTTGTGGTGGAGATTCCAAGGCAGTGTATCATCAACTGTAGACTAGCCTTGGTGTAAAGGTGTTGCATGCAGTTAGATAATCAACCTTTGGAATTTTGCAATCCATTTTGTAAAAATTCTTAAATAATAGGGGCCTAATTTCTCAAGGAATTGCACAAGGAAATATGGGCTCAAGCAGAGGTAGAAATTTACTGAGTCTAGGTTAGAGCTTCTCAGTGAGCAGAGAGACAGGTTATTCACTTGTAGGTTATGTTCAATTGAGCAAATAAATTGCAATACATTTCTATTGATCATATTGATGCAAGCATACATTGGGGTTTTAGCATATTGTTTTCCCTAGGAAAAATTTTGTGTGCATGTTTGTTATTTCTTATTGCATGTATGAAATTTTTGTTCTAAATTGTGAATTACCTTCCAGAGAGCATTAGAGTAGGTTTGTGTCCTATGATTTTGATTAAAACTTCATGAGTAGTTGCAACTCTACACCATAATTTCTACAAGGATGGTGGATGGAAATTATCTATGACAACTTTTGCGAGAAGAAGACATTGAGGATAAAAGATTGGATTTTGGAAGAATTAGTCACAAAACTCACAAGGGCGATAATTTTGGTTGCAAGTGTGGAGGTAGATGGATTAAATGTAATTTTGACTGCAAGTGTGTAGGTAGACAAGTCACAGTTACTCCTTTGATTTTTGTCAATGATGTGTTACTATATGGTAGATTGACCTCTTTTGATCGGTCTCTAGACTCCTTATGAATAATATTAAATCTCATATGATTTCTTCATACCCAGATGGTGCATTGGTACTAGAGATTTATCATATTTTTGGTGTTATCTCCACTGCACTGGATGTAGATTTTAAATATCTTAGATTTATACTCCAACCTAATTGTTATGGAATTAAGGATTGGAGCTAACTTATAGAGAAAATCCAATGTATACTTTTATCATGGGTACACAGGTGGCTCTCCTTAGGAGGCAAGTTGACTCTAGTTTGAGACGTCCTTCAAAGAATCTCTGTATATTGGCTTCATATTTTTTCTCTGCCTAAGAATATAACTTCATCTTGGCATGGGACAATTTGTGTCATAAAGGACAGAGTGGGCCTGGTTGTTATTTACTCTGTATGGAGGCGATGGATGACCATACTCATCTATTTCTTTGATTCTCCTTAGTAAAATCAATTTGGAATGGTGTATATAATATGTTGCATTTACGGGCAGATTAGAACTACTCTTTTGTGGTATATTGTCTTAAGGACTGGGTTATTGAATATAAAACATTTGGACAACGTCCAATATACATTAGGGTTTCGACCCAAAGAATGCATTACTATCCCAAGCTCATTTATTGTGATACATCCACCTCCATCCTTGTAAACAAATATAAAATCCTCCCTGAACTTAGACATAACCTACATCCCATATTCCTTTAGTAGATAAAACCCTTCTCTCATTTTATGACCATGCCAATCTACCCTCCATCCCATATTCTTTCACGAGCCCTATGTAAACCACCATTTCGTTCAAGGATGGGGATTTTGATGCCTACTCTAACCATATTTGTTAGATAGCTTCCCCCTTTTCTTGATTATGGTTTCTTGAGTTGGCCTCCTTTAAATACTCCCTACTCTCCTTAAATTATTTGGAAGGTAGTCTTTGGCTACTAACCCCATTTTACCAGAGATCCTTGACATGTCCCTTGAAATTTTGATTCAGCCCCATGATCTATTTTATGCCAGTGAGTCCAAAGCTTTAGATTTCTTTTCCGCATATTCATTCATGACCAAGCATTATACCACTAGTTCTAAGAATCTTGTGGTTACTATCACCACAATAAATGTATATTGTATTTTAGAGGAGATAAGAATTGTATATTTCCCTTTGGGACACTCAAAAAATGTTTTGATGCACCCTATTTCTCTAACACTCTAGTCTACTTTATGACCTTAATTCCCATTCCATGTTCATCCATGTGGATGCACTTTATGATGTTATAGGACAACCTAATGTCCTTGTCAACTCCCTCTCATCTTCCTTGCCATGTTTTATAGGACTTGTGTATCCAACAAGAAATTTGGGAGATGACTGACATCAAGGTAGAAAATCAAGGGGTTTTCAAGTCATTTATTTAGGGTTCCCACTAGAATAGTCCCACCATATGATCCACCCAATCCCTAAATAGGTGTTTAGTTCTATTTCAATTAATTATTAGATGATCATGGTGGGCCATGATTCCAAGTTAAATGTTATGACTCTTCATACGATATTATTGGAGATACTTTAGGAGACACCTCTTTGGCTAAAGGGTTAAGGAAGGATTTTGACTTCAATATCAAGACATCAACCATATCCTCAACATATTGAACCAACAATCAAGAAGACAACTAAGGTGAAGCATGGACATCCTCTCTCACCCATGTTGTTCAGGATACATATCAATCTATGAATGCCTTTACACTCCACCAACTGTGCACCAATAAAAATTTTGGTTTCCCCACTGTCCACCAAGATGGATACATGTTGTCCCTGCATTATGCCTCTGATTGCCAAAATTTCAAAATTGGGATTTTCCACGTCAAAATTTTAATTCAAGATTGACCATGCATTGGAAGGCAATTAACACAATATTAGGACATAAAAAATGAATAATTGACACAATACCAAATACAATACATACATTGAGTTTTATCTCACAAGGTATCTAGATGCTAATTGAGCAAGTTCACACGAAGAGAGAAAGGAAATGTCATGATACATTGTTCAATTTGTAATCAAGAGCATTATCTTGGATAAGGGAGAAGTAACATTTAGTTTATTTCTCATATACAAAGGAAAAATTATGAATCAATGTCAAATGCCTTTCGTGAAGCAATGTTGTTGTAAAGGGTGTTAGAAATCTTGCATTGTAGGCAAGACCCTCACACCATACTAGATTGTGTTAACAATGTCTAATGATCTCAAATTTCATGAGCATGTTCAATGAGTGACCATAAATGAGGGGTGTCAGAGTGGCTAATAATCATAGGTTATAGTGGATGACTGTCATCGTACATAACATCCATGGTCCAAGTCATTTGTTTGGTGCCCAATGTTGGTGAATCATTGCATTGCATCATGGTATCATATCTTGCCTTTTTTAAAGCAAAAATATATTGAAAATAAATTAAGTTATGTCTCATGCAAATGTTCAATATTGTTGTGTTGTGAGTGGTTTGCATATTATATGTATCATATATCTATAATCACTTATTTCAAGCATACTTTAAGAAATAAAGGAAGAGGTGCAGGGCCTTGCCATAAGAAGGACTCCCACCAACTCCTCTCGTCATAGAAATTTTTCAAATGCTAGCCCATAAATCAAATACATGCCCTTGTTTCTCTAGTTTGGATACCCTTGGTTGGATATGACAATAAACTCCTCCCAACCAATGCTTTAAACATCTATTGAATGCCTTTGATTGGTATGTATAAATGATTTTGATTGATTCTTGGAGAGGTGTGAAATCTAGTTTTGCATTGACATAATACACATACCAAATTTAATCCGTGGTAGCCAAAATTTTAGCCTTACAACTCTCTCATCCAATATTAAATACTTCACTAATTAGTCAAGGGGTAATCTCCTTAACAATATATTAAATATTATAAGCATTCATATATTCAGCCAATAGAAATACTTCTGCAGTACTACCACTGTTTTCTCGACCCCGAAATTCCCAGCGGCCTGACTGTATTGTGCTTCCCAAATTATCTTCGCATGCTCTCTTAAAGGAACACAAAGGTGTCCCATATGGCATAAAAATGCATCCTAGAGGTGAAAACCTGGAACTTGCTGACCCCCAAAGAGCATATGGTATGTGTGTTTGAATTCTGGGTTGCTTTTGTAGAGAAGTGGCCAATCAGAAGTCTCATTCCCACAAGAGTTGAGCACGATAGTTAACACCATGATCGGTGGTCAGCTGAGGAAGTCTGCAACATTATTTGTGCTACCCTTCTTGTACTTGATATTCAAATGGAACTGTTGCAGGTATGTGGACCACTTTTGATGGCAATCATTCTGCAACTTCCCTTGCGTCTGTATGAATTGCAGGGATCAGTGGTCGGTGTGGATGATTGTTTCCTTCCCCAAAATGTAATTCTTCCATTTTCCGCAGGCCTGCACAATGGAATACATCTCTTTATCATAAGTGAGATACTTATGTACCGTGTCTGAAAGTGTCTCACTATGATATGCCACTGGATGCCCCTGTTGAGTAAGGACTACTCCGATAGCATAGTCAGAGGCATTTGTCTCAATCTCAAATGGTTGTTGCAAGTCTGGTAATGTGAGCACTCGTGCAGAGTAGAGGCGATGTTTCAACACTGTGAATGACTTCTATTGAGATTCAAACCAAAAGAATTTTTCTTTCACTCCTCCTTTGGTGACTTGACTCAAGGTCCAAGTGATATGAGAGAACCCCAACACGAACTTGCGGTAGAAATTAGCAAGACCCAGAAGGCTGCGGAGCTTTGTCAGAGTGGTTGGGGTTGGCCAATCTTGAATGACTTGAATCTTGGCTGGATCCACCTACACCCTCCATTCATCAATAATGTATCCCAAATACTGAACCTGGGTCATGCCGAAAGTACATCTCTCCAAATTGGCACACAACTTGTGTTGCCACACTATTTGGAGAACCTGTTGGATGTGGTGAAGGTGCTCTTACTAACTCTGGCTGAAGATCAGGATGTCATTGATGAGCCTCATCATTGGGTAATTTATATGGGCCTTAATTCACCTCCTAGCTTAGCCAAACCAACTATCCTCACAACTTATTGCATACTTTTGATTATATTTTGTTTATGAGATGAGTTAGAGTTGGATATTTTTCTTTGTGGTCTAATGTGCATTTAACGTAGGATTAAAGGACAAAACCAAGGAATTTTGTCAAAAACCTTGGTCAAAAATCGAATGGGACAAGGGAGAGGAATTATAGGAGGTAAATCCTCCTCATTTACTACCCTCCATTCGAATATTCCTCCATCAGCTCGAAGTGCAAACAGCCAAATCATGAGGACTAGAAGGCAGCCGAGCAAGTGAAAGTCAAAACACCTGTTTATCTCGAGTTTGGGAGCCGAGCCTCCCTAATTTTAAGGAATTCATTGGAGACTTCAGACGTATAAGTAGAGAGGCCTAGGACCTCAGTAGGATTCAGACTTTTGATTGTAAAACTTTACTCTATTTTCGAGCTACAAGACTTGTGATAGTTTTTGATGTAATCCATTGTTTTGATAATAAGAATGAGCTTTGTTTTGAGCCAGCACTGAGTTAACTCAGAGGGCTAAAGATCTTAGTTTTGAACCCAACCCTAGCAGCTAAGGCTCCTCTTTATTGTACATGTATGCTAGCGTAGATTCATGGTTTAATCGTTCATTTGCTTAAGTAGCTGCATTTCCATTACAGTAGTGTAACGTAGATTGGTTGTGTTTTAGTTTGCTTCCATTTGGGCCTTCTTTCAATTCACAGGTTAGCAAGGAGAAGAATATCCCCATAAGGTTGTCAGCAGGTGTCTCGGCCTTGCCTCCTCCCTCTGGGACCATGACTTGAGGAAGAGACCCTTCAAAAACCCCAAAAACACAAATTTCTAGTTATTGCATGAGCTTTGGAGTTTGTTGTCTTGATTCAGTACTTGGTTCATTTCATTGTCATCTCTTTCCATCACTCTCTTTCTGTAATACGATCTCACGCATATTCTCATTTCCTTCAGCACGAAATTCTTAAGTGGAAGCTAATAAATCACTTCTTAATCGGATTATACCCGTAGATTTCCTTATCGTCTGATCCACAACAAACCTGACCAATCACCGTTAAACTGCATGTCGCATAGCCAACATATTCATTTCAATGTTTGACTTTATGCGCTCCAAATCTCCACTGCCAACCTGCCTCGCTTGATCCAATAGCTATCGTGTCACCCACTCACCAACTAGCTTGGTTGATCTCCACCGTCAATCTGGCTCGCTTGATCCAACGAATATCGTGTCACCTGATCGCCAACTAGCTTGGACGATCTCCACTGTTGATCAATCCTGCATGATCCAGCGGCTATTGCGCAATCTTGCGTGAATTCTTACACGGTCGATATCCGATCAAGAGCACATGAGAAAAGTGGTTTTCTCTTGCTACGTGTCACTCACTTAGGCCAATCACGTAAAATTTAGGAATTCCACTTACACCTTTGAGGGCACGCGAGAAATTGCTTACCACCTACGAAGACCACTCCATCATTCCACACATTTTCCACCCTTCTTCTGACACGTGACTTGACGTGATCCATCCATCTATTCACTTAATCTCCACGCTAATATCTCTGCCGCTCATCTTTCGTTAATCCTATTCGTTGATTAATCCATCCATCTATTCACTTAGTCTCCGTGATAAGATCTCCACCACTCATCTTTCGTTAATCCTGTTTGTTGATCGATCCATCCATCTATTCACTTAATCCCCTACGATAAGATCTCCTCCATTCATCTCCCGTTAATCCTATTTGTCCATCTATTCACTTAATCCCTTGTGATAACTATTTGGTTGGATAACTATTTGTTGCATCTAGTGAAATAGGTTCAAGCCTCCTAGAAAATCCCCTATCTCGCATAAACTGCAATCATTGTATTCCATGAGACAACATCTTCTTGAGGCATTTTGTAAAACACATGGCATGAATCCTTAAATCTTCCACCTTAACATAAATGCATATGAGGCTAAACCCTAAGAATATGTTGGATTCAAACCCACTTTGGATCATTTTTTTATGAACTTTCTTGCCATGTTTGAAAGTAGCCAAGCAAACACCTGCTTGGAGAACACTAGAAAAAGTGAATTGATTTAGGGAAATGTTTGATTCTCACATCTCATGATATAGAGTCAAGGTCTTGTCACTATATCCATGCTAGCCTAGGCACTATCAAACTTGATCGTGGAACCATATTTCTATTGGAAACTTCCTTCAATAGCAGGAGGGCATCAACTAAACTGTTGCACTTAGCATGTGTGATAACTAGTTTCATATCTAAGGAAGTATTTTCCTTGAAACTAGTCTGAACAATATGAGCATGGACTAGCTTGGCCTCTAGTATATATATTTGTGATGAAATAGTTGACAACAATCAGAGGATGGGTTTTTTTTTTACCTTTAGTTCTGGATAGTTTTTAGCATTGGCATCTCTTTCATTATGATACTCAAATTGTGAGGTTCCTTAATATTTTGCAAGAGTTTTATAACTATGAGATGAATTGGATAGGGGAAGATACAAATGAAACTAAGGTTAGGTAGTTTTAGGAGAAAAAGTATCCCAATGGCCTTGTCCCATTAGAGAATCTTTTTTATTAGTGTTATATTGTATAAGAAAGAAAAATATGTCAGCAATATTGAAGAGGTGATTGAAATCAATTTGGGACCGAAGTAACCCCCACAATAATCAAGCTTGGAAAGGGTTGTTTGCATGAGGAGAGAAATCCAATTGAAAACCTTATCGACAAGTATAAAGATTTTTTGCCTATATTTATGATTATTTAAATGCATACAACAATGATATTATTCAACATAATATCCCATTGAAGGAGGATGACAACCCATTTACACAAAAACTAAGGCATATGAATTTAAAATTGACACCTATAATTTAGAAGGAGTTGTGGAAAATGCTCGAGGCAAAAATCTTTTCTCCCACAAGATATTCAACTTGGGTGGAAAACTCAGTCTCTGTAAGGAAGACGCATAGTGACATTAGAATATGTGTCAAATTCAATAATTTGAATGAACTATCGTTGAAGGACAATGATCCTTTACCCAACAAGGGGTATTTATTGCAAAGGATAACTGGGCCTTGAATGATTTCAATGTTGGATGGTTTCTCAAAATATAATCAAATTAAAGAAGTTATTTCTTCAGATCCTGTATTTATAAATATTCAAAGGAGTTTCAAATTTTCTAAATTTCTTCGAAAGAAGCAATCGCAGGGGTATTTTTACAGAATAATGTGCAAGGATTTGAGCAGCCCACAACACATATAAAGGCCTAACAGTAAGCATAGATTTTCATCCTTTGAATCAGTCAAATTTATTAGGTATTATTCACTTTCAATTATGAGAAGTCTATACTCTATTGGGGTCCTCAACCGAATTTGTATATCTACAGTTTCTCTTAAATTCTTTGTAACTATGAAATAACTTCTGAACATAGTCACTTGCATGAATATTTTTCACTTGGAATAGATTTTGGTGATATTTCAATTTGCAAAGTGGTATCAAGTGAAAAATTAGTTCAGAAATCATTTAGAATTTGTGATTTATCAAAGCTCGAAATGTTTATGCAGGTATAAATATATTTTTAAAGAGAAAGTAATTTGGTTGAAGTTTTTTGTAAGCTGAATCTCAACAAAATATAGTTTAAAACTTTAAGGTAGCAAGTAATTTGGGTGAAGTTTCCTATAAATTTCTCAAGAACATATAGTTTTGGATCATTTATAGACATTTTCTATTATATTTGTTTAGGCATTCCTTTCAAAAGAATCCAATGCATGGGTATGGGTTGGTATGTAAATTTGGCTACTTGATCTTGTAGTTAGGTGTCTCAATATTTATCCATCATTTTATTTTATGAAAGTAAATATTAATTAACCTGACATGAGTTACAGGAGTGACATTTTCTAAGAACATAGTCCACATTTATCATTCTAGCGAGGTTGAAAAATTGCAACAACACCTTGAGGCTGATATTCAAGTCTGGAAAGATGTTTTATTAATGGAGTTTAAACACTTCACAATTTTAATGTTGGTAGTAGGGACATATACATCGTTAGGATCTTCTTGTAACTATCTTATATGTTCTTAGCTAGGTTATGGAGTATTTATGATTTATCAATTTCATTTTTTTATATAAGTATTCTCAACAATTTGTTTTTTAGTCAATATTTAGAGTCAACTAGTGTGGCTTATCATCCAAACATTCTGATAAGAAGTCACATTAGTTGGCTAGAAACCTCAACTCAAAAACAAAATATGATAAATTTGGAATTCTTAATCAAAATTATTCATCTCACAACCATCTATACTCTGATTTTTTTGTCTTTATTTATATTCTGCATTAAATTTCTTTTAATGACACATATTCATGTAACTTTGCATATTGATGCACATATAGGAAGTTTGAATGATATTGCTTTCGTCATCCATAATAAGCAGCTTAAATTTATCACATGTGGATGATGATAAGGTCATCAAGATATTTATAACATTGGATTTTTCAAATTCAATTCATTTTATAAATCATGGTTTATAAATGATGGATATTACTTTACAAGTTAAATTTTTAATTTAATGAATATATACAAATTATTTATGTCTTATTTTTTCTTTTTAATTAAAAAATTGAGTTAAAACACACATTTTGAAAATAATTTTTTTCTCAGTATTGTTCTTAGATAGACAAAAGGTTAAGTAGTGTTCCATTGAATCATAAATGTTGAAGAAATATTCAACTAAACATATCATTTTTGGCTTGGTAGTTAATAGTAGAGATAATGAATTGTTTTTTTCCAAATTAATTAAATGATAATTTTAGAATTGATGATTTTCTCAATAAAAATAAAAATAAAATAAGTCAAATTGATATTTTTTCAAATTGATATATATTTTTTCAAATTATTTCAAAACTAAATAAAAATTGCTAGATTAAATTAGTTTAATTATTTAATCAAATCATTTTTTTTAATTTTTTAAAATCATGTTAAACTGAATACAAATATATTTAATTAAATTTCTATATTTATTCTTATAAATGGACTTACTTTAAGTGGTTGGTTTCTTTTTGTAATTTAGACAGACCCATCATAAAAAAAAATTAATGATCACTCAAGTTGACTGATAAATGACTTGTAAAAATACATAGTAAATTGAATTCTTTGAGGTTCCTTTTTCCAAAGAATCATTTTGCATGCTTTCTTACTAAGGATATTATTCTATACACATTCATCACTTAGTTTTTCGATGAATATTGTTTCCATAGTTTGATGATACCCACTCATGACTAGGTTTCGAAGTATATGGTTCCCATATTTTTTCTTTACACACCTCATATATGTATAGCTCTTAGAGGGTGATGTTATTTTAACATTTAATAATTACGTACACAGCTTGGGCATACATTCTGGTTAGATATTTGTTCAATGCACTAATGCCATAACCATGTCCTAGGTCTTAACCAAGTTCAACCATAGTTCAACCATAGGTTGCAATCTTGAGCTTTGATTAAAAAACTAAGAGGCTTCCCGCTCACCTAGCCGAAAGTTCTTCAGGGAGCTGATCTATCGCCAAGTGGTAGCTCTTATCTCGAGACTCCTTAATAGATGAACGGTTATAGAATTTTGGGCACAGATCGATGGTGGATAGAGAGGGATGATTAGGGTAACCACACAATCATTCTGAGTTGGGAAATTGTGTCTCATTTTACTGGTTCCATTGAGATGTGAGAGCTCTGCAATTTCTAGTGAGGGTTTAAGCCCAAAAATGACACAGGTTCCCTTTCTTATTTGATTTAGGAGAGGAGTACACTTCGTTTAATTATTCCACTAAGAATAGTAGACTTCGCCGAGGGTTTGATTAATTATTCCACTGAGAATAACAGACTTCGTTGAGGGTTTAAATACAACATCACAGTTATGGGTTTCCTCTGTTTGGTAAACAACCGACGCAGCTCCAGGTATCTCATAACCTTGCTCGATACCTTCCACTTCTATGAGCCAATAATCATCAAGGGTACTAACTGTGTTACTGCTACCATGAATAGGGGTTTCAGTTACAGGAATGGTCTCAGCACTCAAGTAACTGAACTCATATTAAATTTTCTTTTGTTATCTTTGATTAATAGCATATTTGTGAATTTTAAAGTGCGACTAACCCTTGACTTGTAATTTTTTTGTAGGTATGAAATGGGGTTTCAGTTTCAATTCCTTTTAATCTTATTTATTCCCAGCAGTCGTCGTCATCTTCTCATAGTTGTCGTTCCTTCATTTATCGGGTTCTTACTCAATCCCTTCTAAGAGGCCTACTCGTGCTTGATAACTCATTTTTGTTGTTGGTTCTTGATTCTTAGAAATTGCTATGGTTCAAAATTTACATTGACTAATTCCCATTGTTAATTTGGGTCTAGGGTTCGAATTGTCTTGCAACTATTTTCTTTGTTCTCTTTAAAGGATTACTAAGGCTTATGAGTTGAGAACTGTTGACCAACCAGAGTTTAGGGTTGAATATTGAGCACAAGAAAGTATAATTGTCATTGGTGTTTTCCAAATTAAATTAACACTGGAAAGACTCGACCTTGTGGTCGACAGTGTAGGTTTTGTTTTGAACTATCTGCAAGTCAGAGGAATCATTGACAACACCTGTTGACATGAGTATAAACCCAACCAGGACATTAGTCTCATCCTAGGGGGTCAATGCTTTCAATGAGTGTGGAGATGGAGCACTCTTTATCTTAATTAGGCATAAACTCTCTATATTTGATATTGTCTGGTTCCTACCTTAATAATTCTTGATTAAGCTGTTCATTTTCGAATGGGGTTTCTTTATAAATTCAATACTACACCTCTGGTTCCTCCCCTGCGTAGTGTTCATGAATATTAGATATTTTTTTCTCGTAATAAAGAAGCACTAATTCTTGAATGGTTCAGTTAATGTTTATATAATTTCTTCCCCGGTTTACTGTTAAGAATTTCTCATTACCCTGAGATATTTCTTACGCTATTTGCATAGATTCTTTATGAAATTAATTAAGAGTTGAAACATTTTCTGCAAAAGAAAGTTTAAATACTTATTTTTGGTAGTTTTAGATTGTCTCTTCATTTATTCATTAAACATAATGTTTTCATTTAATCGATTTTTGTATGTTTAACCGGAAGATTCTTTATGAAACTAATCAAGAGCTGAAACATTTTCTGCAAAAGAAAGTTTAAATACTTATTTTGGTTAGCTTCAAATTGTCTGTTCATTTATTGATTAAACATAATGTTTTCATTTAATCATTTTTTTTGTTCAACCGACTTGTTACCAAGTACTATTTTCCAAAGTCTCAGTTAAATAAACAAAAGAGCTGACAGTAATAATTATTTACATTACTGGGGATTTTACACCCTTTTATTTTCTTTTAAGTATGTAATTTGAGATCGAGTGAGATGAATTTTTTCTTAAACTGGTTTGACAAATCCTCTAATATGATATTCATGTAATCCGATTAGCTGAGCTCTATGAAAAATGGGAAAAATAAAATGGTGCAGAGTTGATTATCATCAAGGTAAAACTCTCTACTCTTTTGGATTGCAATGTTTTATTGCCAAATTTTTAATAATGTACCACTTTCAAACATTCGTTGACATCTTTGTATATCCTTCAGGGGGCTGGGCAAGCATTTTGTGTTGGGGAGACTTGCGGGCATTGTATTATGTAAAGGCAAGTTAGTGTCCAATATTTTTGAAAATGATAGCTTTACTTCTTGGGTATAGTTTCAGAAGAGTTGACTGTTAGATTGCAAGCTTAAGTAGTAGAAGATGTTCATTTCTGTCTCATTTTAATCTTGTTGTTAGCTATTTTCCAATTTGTTTTTCTATTTTAATGTTTACCAATGTTACAGATATATATGAAAGGCAGTTAGTACAACCACATTGGTAAATGTGGTTGATGTAGGTAGATCAACGTTATGTGTTATTTAATAATGTATTATTTGGTTAATCTCATGAGATAATTTGCATAATAATTTTATAATTGTATTAGGTAAATGTGAAAAAGTAAATATGGATTTAGAATTATAAAATAGTTAATATTTAGTATTTTATTCATTGATGCGAAAATGACCACCAAATATCAAAAGAATACTTATAAAAGTAAATATCAACACTATTTCTTCAAAACAAATATTCAACTGCACATTGACATAACTAATTTATCTGATTTTGTTTATGAGTGATTTTATGTTATCAATCATAATCCGTAAACATTTTTGCAGACAAACATATTATCGAGCTTATGTACAAAATCTATTGGCTTTACTATCACATCCATACATACAAGAAAAATCTGGTGAGGACTGCCACTTTTTTGTTTATACCATTTTTAATTTCTCATATTTTAAAATTGACTACAATTTGTCATTCAAGACTCGTGCTAGTATGTTGGGAAGAATAATGTCTCTTAGATTTTATATGGATCTTTTCAATATAATTGAAGTTTATTATATTATGTATATGCTTTCTTTGCCATCTAAAACTATAATAGATAGTATACATACTAGAGTTCTCCATAATTCTCATTTAAAACATAGTTAAGATTTCACTGCTAACTTGTTATTTTCCCTCCGACACTTTTTATAAAAATAGAAGAGGAGGATTTCTCCTCCAATTCTTATGTTCCTATTTAATTAATTGCAAAGAAAAAATTTCATGTTTGATTCACGTAGCGTTTGCTAATGGACTTGCAATGGGAGCAGGTGCAAGTCTAGCAATATTATCTGCATTTAGAATAGTCATGGAGAAAATTGAGAGTTTTTTCAATTTTAATCAAAGATTTCCTATTTTCATATAGAGGATTAGCATATCCTCTTCAATTATCTGTCCTCATCATAAACAAAATATTTAGGCATTTTATTTAGAAATCTATGTTACTAAAATTTTGTTTAGGCGTTTTATTTAGAAATCTGTATTACTGAAATTAGTAAAGGATTAATTAGCAACCATTTAATATTCAATATCTATAGAATGTCGTGAAAATTATTTCCTTTAAAGTATACAGTAAAATAAATTATTTTAAGATTTCTGATTTATTAATTTTTTCCTTCAATGATCACAGTTCACTTTCTCTCTACTTTTGTTGACGGATCAACAGATTAAAACTGGATGTATCCCCCCAAGTAAAGGAATAAACTTGTTTCATGGTCATTGTGAAAAATCATTTGAGAGACGTTTCTTTTGATAGTTTTCTCTAAAGTTACTTCTTGACATTCTAAATTTTTTCTTGGTTCTAAAAGCTCCGAGCCTTTTTGCAGCAGTAACAACAGGTAGACATGAAGCTGTTGAAGCAAGTGTCTTTGGATATTCCACAAAATATCTTCTAGACTACCATTTTTGAGTCTGTACCAGACACCATTGGGGAAAGGCAAATCAAGTGATAATGAAGAAATACTATATCATGTTGTGAGCACGTGTGTCAATTTTCCATCTTTTGTAAAACAAACTTTCATGAAGACAACTTTCATGAACGCAAGATTGCCAATCAATTGTAAATTCGAATGAATATACATTTTACAATTTTTGTAAATTCAAATGAATATACGTTTTATAATTTAATTTTTTTTCCTTATCAAGGAAGCCAATTCCAATTATACACAGGTATTGAAATTGTGGAGCTAACCACTGCATATAAATTTAATTTTCCACCATTTAATGTGATTTAAGCTTTTGGTTTTATATGTGAGAAAGTAAACTCTCTTGTAGGATGGAGAAATGGTGAACACTTTTATTTTTCGTCATAATATATCATGAAATGAAATTCCAACGGAGGATCTTGCATGTTCAAATTCAATGACATGAATATATTTTCATCAAATATAAGTCATTCAACAAATCTAAGTGTGCTGCCTTATTATTTTCAAGGTTGCTTTCGAGAATTGTTAAGTTTTCGAAATTGTTTTTCTTTTAGATTTAAAATGACTTTGTTGTTAACTTCAAAAGAATTGTATATTTTCTTTACCATAAAGAACAGAGATTTAAGCTAATTAGAATCATTATTTGGGAACTTTAAATGTTGAAACCACCTTAAAAAAACATTTAAAATGATTTTATTTAATATATTTTTTCATATTGTCTTTAGAGAGATAATAGTTGAAATTATGGACCTATAATTTCTATAGACTATGTTTTTAATCTCAACTATTGTCTCTAAAGAGACAAAAATGTAATTGTCTCTAAAAAGACAAAAGAAATTCTCTAGAAAGACAAAAGAAATTGTCTCTTAAGAGACAATAATTCATGTGTCTTTATAGAGACAATAATAATATGTGTTTGATATTGTCTTTATAGAGACAAATTTTTAAGACAATAAAATTTTGAGACACTCAATTTTGAAACACCCGCTTAGAGACAATATTTAAGAAAATACACAAGTTTCTTTTTGTATCAAGTTAAGACAATTGACTTGAAATATGTCTTAAATTTTGTCTTAAAAACCCCCTACATGTAGTAGTGCAAGTAGAATTACTAGAGACCAAAACCTAGCCCTGATGACGGTAGCCACCTTGGAGGAGGTAGAAGAGGTAGTAAAAGGGATGAAAAAGGATAAAGCCCTGGGCCACGATGGATTCACAGTGGAATTATATCAAGCAGGATGGGATTTCTTAGGCCAAGACATCCTCGACGTGGTGGAAGAATCAAGAAGAAACCAGAAGGTAAGTACAAGCTTAAACTCAACCTTCTTTTCTCTGCTTCCTAAAGAAACTAAGTCTGAAGCTCCCTAGGGCTTTAGACCTATTGCCCTTTGTAATGTTATATATAAGATAATAGCTACTTTAATGGCTAAAATACTTAAGCCTATTTTATCTAGTATTATCTCCCCGGAACAAACAGGTTTCATTGAGGGCCGACAAATCCTGGATGGACTAGTGGTCTCCCAAGAAGTGGTGCATTCTTTGAAAGTAAAAAAGGAAGCAGGTATGATGATTAAACTTGAACTCTCCAAAGCGTATGACCGGCTGAATTGGAATTATCTGAAAGAAGTTTTAAGGGCCTTTGTTTTCTGTAATAGATGGATTGAATGGATCTCTGTTATGATTTCCTCAACCAATTTCTCCATCCTTGTGAATGGAACCCCCTCCCAACCATTTAAAGTGACCAGAGGACTCTGACAGGGTGATCCATTGTCCCCTTTCCTATTCATCATAGTTGTAGAAGGCTTAGGAAGATACATCAGAAAAGAAGTAAGAGAAAGAAAGCTTAAAGGAATCCAATTATGTGGCAATAACCTTCCTATTACTCACCAAGAATTCGTAGATGACATTATGTTGTTTTGTACTGTGTCCCTCAGAGAAGCTCGCAAAATTAAAGAAATTCTTGAACTATTCATGACAGCTTCAGGCACGCAAATTAACAAGGACAAGTCCTACACTTACTTTTTGAACACTGCCAAAAATATCAAAAAAAAAATTAACAAGAATACTTGGATTTCGAGCAGGAGAACTCCCATCAAGATATCTAGGAACGACGTTAGCCTTGAATCCTCTAAGGTTTTCAAATTGGAAACAAACCATTGAGAAAATTTCTAGAAAACTAGCCAACTGGTCTTTTAGAACTTTGAATTTTGCTGGCAAAGCTGTTTTAGTTAAGGCAGTCCTTCAATCGATCCATATGTACCAACTATCGGTAATGGCAGCCCCTAAAGGAGTGTGTGCAAAGATGGTAGAGATTTTAAAAAAAATTATTTGGGGAGGACTGAAAGATCAAAGAAAATGGTCTCTAGTTTCCTGGAAGGACTTGGTGAAAAGCAAGACTCAGGGAGGGTTAGGCCTTAGAGATCCTTACATGCTGAATCAAGTAATGGTTGCTAAACTGTGGTGGCGCTGGATGAATGGAGGAAACGACCTATGGAAAAGAATATGGACAAAAAAATATAATATGCCAACAAAACCAAAGGAGATCTTAAGAATAAGTGATACCCCGAAAGGGTCAACAATTTGGAATCTAGCCAGTCAAAACAAAGAAATAATAACTAAACATGCTTTTTGGGAAATTAAGGATGGCAGTCTGCCAGGTTTTGGGAGGAAGCTTGGCAGCAAAGAGAAAGACTGAACGGACTTCAAGCTTTAAGGGATATATGTCAAAAGGTAGTTGAGGACGGAATGAATCTTGTAAGGTAATTTTGGAAGGAGGGGAGTCAAGATGAAGTTTGGAGAATCTGGAAGAGTCCTAAAGAATGGATGGATCAAGTTGATGAAGAACAAAGGGAGTTATATCAAAAGGAAATGAAGACAAGGAGAATACCTATAAGATCAGTACCTGATATACTGAGATGGGGTCACACAATAAAAGGAAATTTCACAATTAAAGAGGCATATCATCTCTTAACTCCTAGAGAACCAGAGGATACGACAGTCAATTGGAAACAAATATGGACTAGTAATTGGTGGCCGAAAGTTGCCCACTTCCTATGGCTAGTAAGCAAAGGTCATATCTTAACCTGGGACCAACTCCAAAAGCGAGGCATACATGGCCCCCCCAGATGAAACCTCTGCAAATAGGATCAGGAAACACAGGAACACCTCCTGAACTCATGTAAAGGAGCTGAGCAACAATGGGAAGAGGTTAGGAAACTCTTCGGAAGGACTCACAGGGATCAATAGAGCATTAAAAACATAATTAAAATATGGGGAGGTGGCCAATTCAATAGCTCGGTGGTAAGACGAGCCTAGAGTCTAGCAGTAGGGATGAAAATGTGGATGATCTAGAAAGAAAGAAATAGAAGAACCTTTCAAAACAAAGAGATGACAAAAGACCAAATCTGGGGAAAAACCTTGAGTCATATTCATGAGACCATCCTCGCGGATACTTGGAACATAAAAGACTGGGAAACGACACCGGAAGAAGATCAGATTTTAAGGAAGCTAAACCTACATCAAGGGATGGTAGCTCCACAAATGTGGAAAAACCCCAATATGGGATATAACAGTATCATGCACTTCTCTCACCCCTCGGCTGGCTTCATAAAGTTAAATTTCGATGGAGCATCCAAAGGAAATCCAGGCCCGACAGGGATTGGGGGCCTCTTTCGGGATGATAAAGGCAGAACAAAATGGATTTACTCAGACAATGGTGGCATCATGAGCAACAATGAAGCTGAATTGATGGCAGTGTGTCAAGGACTGAAGATAGCAATCAGAAACAGATACAATAACCTGGAAGTGGAAGGGGACTCCCAAATTGTCATACATGTAATCAAAAAACTTAATAATGGGACCTCATGGGACAAAGTTACGTAGAGTTGGAGAATGGCCAGCCTAATCCAAGAGTTGGAAACAATCCTAAAAAGATTCAAATATATGATCATTAAGCATGTTAGAAGAGAAAGTAACAAAGCAATGGATTTTCTTGCAAATTGGGGATGCCAGGAACAAGGAAGGAAATTGGATAACATATGGACTCCGCATTCAGAGGACTCAAAATGAGAGCCGCTGAGAATGATTTTAAATAATGATAATCATGAAGACACGACTCAAAGACATTAGAGACAGATGGTCCCCGATGGGGATGTGGAGAAAAGTAGGTGAAGGCGACAGGTGGAATTATGATCATGGCAGGATAGAGGGGCTAATCCATACATACGACACAGTCCTTCTAGCCAGAGCAATGAACTGTAGGTTAGCGCACTTCTGAAAAAAACGGAGTGGAGGAGGTGGAATGAAAAGGATTAGCAGTAATGGCAGCGGTAGTGGAAGGAGGAGAGGGACAGATGTAGTGTATTATATGAAGGTGGTGAAGTTTAGAAGGAAGGGTAAACCACGCTGGGAGGTTGAGGAGCAGGGCGCAGCACAAACAAGAGGAGCTTCCAAGGAGAATAGCAATTCACAGTATGTTAACTCTAAGACCCCTTCAATCCTTTTCTCTATAATGACTGATATAATGGATAAATTTAATACTTTTGAAGCCTCTGAGGAAGAAAAGGGTTGGCGTGAAGTCACTCTTCACTCAGCTATGCATTGTGAGAGTGATTTAGGTGAGAATCAAGGAAGGGTTTTTGATGGGTGGAGGAATTTTTTCCATGAGAATAGTCCAGGAAGAAATTTGGGGGGCTGTATCAACCAACCCACTACAAAGGAAAAGTGGGAGTCTGTAGGGAGAGATACAAACACCCTATGCCTTGCCCAGCAATTGATCCAAATGACTGAAGGCCTTCTTAAATTCTTGCATCCTGAAAACGATAAGCATTGCAACACCCAAACAAATGGCGGTGACTGTAGCAGGAGAAGAAGAATAACCACCAAGAAAATTGAGGAGGAAGACAATTATGCTAAACTTCAAAAACTGACCTCTGTGAATGAAAATTGTCAACAGGATAAGATAAAAAGCAGGATGGTGCACCCAGGTCGTGGCAGGGGGCGGGGAAGCAGAGGACGTTCGAGACAGGGGAATCAAGAGGACCGGCCAACAAATGCTCCAAGTAGCCAACGCAGAGGGAGAAGGTCTACTGTGACAGCAGTCCAAGACACTGCCAGAGCTTATAGGGAAGGCACAGATGAAGATATCCGTCAAATCATTCAAGAAATGGAAGCCAGTGTGATGGAGGAACAATCTGATTCTGAGACAGAGGAGTGGGCAGAAGTGATCAGAGATCCGGGGAATACGCGAGGCAGGTTGATGCTATACAAGAAGACTCTTCACATCTACTAGGTGTTAAAACGCCTTCTTGCTAAGGCTCTGGAGTAGGTGGCGAATGAAATGGCCGTAATTGCAAATGGCATGCCAAACCTGCAAAAAGAAATGAAAAATTTCGAGGCTATCATGATAAGGCAGAATAACAAGCTGGAGGAGATGCACCAACAGCTGTCTTGGATGGCTCATACGACTCCAAGTCAGGCTGAACCAATGGATACTCCCATTGAAATGGAACCAAATACTGGGGATAGAAAGGAATGACCCTTTAGTGGCTCTTCTGTGATTCAATGAACCTTTTTGTTTTTACTGTTTTATACATGCTAGTAGCTTACTAAGGAGTTTTAGTTGCATAGTGCATATCGCCAGGATGGAAAGACTCGTTAAATTTTGTTTTAGGAATACATATAGCAAACTAAGGTGGCCAACAGACCTAGTTTCCCTTCGGGACAAGATGAGGCCACCAAAACGATTTATCTGGTCTCATTAGTTACTATAAATAGAAAAGGAAAGCACTACCTACACTTACAAAAAAAA